>VDFB02009123.1:0-191115 GCA_007258455.2 Sequoia sempervirens | reverse complement strand
AAGTCTCGTTTGCTTCCTTTAAAGCAACAGCTTCAGTCCACTTTGTAAAATAATCAGTGGCAGTAAGAATCCACTTATGACATGCACTTGAAGGTGGGTTTATAGGGCCAATAAAATCCAAGCACCACTTAGCAAAGGGCTGTTCTACCTAAATGGGATGCAGGGGCAATGGTGCAAGCCTCTGTTTACCAGAAAATAATGCACATTTCTCACACTTTTTGACCCATGCAATAGCATCTTTAAACAAATCTAGCCAGTAGTAACCAGCTCTCATAATCTTTAGAGATGTCCTCGCAGCAAAATGACCTCTTGAAGGTCCATCATGAAACTCTGCTAGCAGCTTGTCCACTTGATCAAGCTGAATGCAATGTAATAAAACACCTTAGAAATCTCTCCTATAAAGAACACTATTGATAACTACATAAGGGATGGCTTGTAATCTGTAGTACCTTCTTTTTTCTCTATCCAAGCCTTCGGGGCATTCACCAGTTTGTAGATAATGTATCATCTGCTGCAACCATGTAACAGGGGTTGCTTGCACAACACTTAAAACATCATTATTTAACACTATTTTTGCATTTGCAGCCTCTTTTAAGTTGTTGTCCTCACTTCCAGCAATCTGCTCACACAAACCTTTGCCTCTAACGAGCTTGGTTACTTTTATATCAACGTCGAACTCCATCACTTTAGTGATCCAACCAACATGCTTATCATTAATATCCTTGTTAAGTAGAAATTTTTTAATAGTCGAATGCGCTACTAGCAAATGAACCTTGCTGTTGGACAACATGTGTCTAAATTTTTTCAAACTTCTTACAATAGAAAAAACATGTTTCTCAACAAAAGAGTACTTTACCTCGTAATCGTGCAACACTTGGCTGAAAAATGCTATAGGTTGCTCCAAACCTTCATCGTTCTGCTGACATAACATAGTCAAAACTGTATCAACTCCTCTGAAAGAAAATAAAATGAAATCTCTGTCAAATTTTGGATTAATGAGAGTAGGAGCGGCGAGCGCCTCTTTAATCTACTCGAAGCTCTTTTTTCCTTCCTTGGTCCAACTGAATGGCATGTTCTTCTTCAGCATAAAAGTGAGAGGTTGCAACAAAGCTGTAATATTTGGTATGAACCTCCTCACAAAATTGATTCTCCCAAGAAAGCTTTGCAAACCTTTCTTATGAGCTAGTAATGGCAATTCAAGAATTGTAGAAACTCTTTCAGGGTCAATTGAAATACCTTGCTTTGAGACAATGTGTCTCAACAACTTTTCCTTGTGCACTGAAAATATACACTTCTTCGGATTGAGAGACACTCCAAACTCTCTGCACCTCTGAAAAATCTATTCCAAATGATCCAAGTGTTCATTAGCATTTCTGGAAAAAATAGTAATGTCATCTAAATATACCAGAACAAACTTGTTCATAAGGCCATGGAAGGCCATATCCATAGCACGCTGGAAAGTAGCTCCAGCATTTGATAAGCTAAAAGGAATCTTCTTGTAGGCCATTGTGCCCCACTTGGTTGTAAACGTTGTTTTGAACTGATCCTCTCGCTTAACCAGAATCTGGTTATAACCTGAGTAGCCATCTAACAAAGAAAATCTATCAGAACTAGAAACTACTTGTAAAATTTACTCCATAGAAGGGAGTGGGTAATGGTCCTTCAAGGATGCTCTATTCAGATCTCAAAAATCAACACAAAGTCTGATTTCTCCACTCTTCTTCCTGACTGGCACCAAATTTGACACCCAAGAGGTGTGCTTGATAGGAAAAATGATACCGCTTTCAACTAGTTTATTCAGTTCAACCTTCATAAGGTGCTCCAATTTAGGATTAAGCAGTCTTTGCTTTTGCCTTATTAGCTTTGCATCAGGTTCAAGCTCAATAGTATGCTGAGCTAGTTCAGGGTTAAAACCTCTTAAATTCTTGTATTCCCAGGCAAAAACATCACTATATTTCTGACATAACAAAACAAATGCTTGCTGTTCTTCACGACTGCATACTTTTCCCAGCTTGAGAAGCTTACCTTTAAAAATTTCGATGGCTGCATAGTGCTCCTCCTTGACAGTCAAGCTGCACTTGTCTTTTTGCACTTGATCATCTGAGTTAAACACATATTCTAAGGTCACCAATCCTTTTGGCAACTTATTGGTCTTTAATTGCACAATCTGATCCTCATACTGCTACTACCATTTTTTAGTGATTTCCATCTACAAACTCAACTTTAGCAATCAAAAAATTCACAATTTTCTCATCACTGTCAAAAACCTACCAGCTCATATTATTGTCAGGTATAGAAGGTCTGACCACTGTTTTCATGTATTGACGTGCTTCTACTTTATGAATCTCTTTGGGAATGTCAAATTGAGCTCCTATGGAAGCGAGTCTGTTAGCATGCTTATTTTGATTCTGAGGAATCGACATGATATTAAAAGCATTAAAATATTCCACTAAATCCCATACACGATGCTTGTGTTTCTTAAGAAAATCATTCTTAGCAACATTTAAATTTCTGATCTGATTCACAACCAACTCTGAATCACCATAAACTTGCAAGCATTTAATACCTCATTTGCGGGCCCACTCAAGGCCATGCACCAATGCTTCATACTCAGCTGTATTATTTGAATAGCTGAAAGAAAATCTGCAAGTTAAATAATACTTATCTCCTTCAGGCGATATCAGCATAACTCCACCTCCGACACCAACACTACTCCTCGAACCATCGAAATAAAGCTTCCACAACTCATTATCTTTTCTTGCAGACGGTTCATCCTCTTTGCAAAGATTAGGCATGTCACAATCAGACTTGCAAATCATATAAACTCCTAAACCTACCTCATCTGTGTTCTAGAACGGATCAAGCTCATGATCTTCAGTTGCCCATTCATCGAGACTGATGTAGTCTTCATGGGTGCTACAGTTTGAGGTTATGGTTTGTCCCTCCATTGTAGAGGTGGCGTAGAGATTAACATTTATAGGGTTTGGGGAGTATGGTTCGATATGGTCTTTGGCGAGAGGCTTAGCCTTTATGGTCACTTTCATACCATACCTTGTTCTAAAAAATAGATGAGACCAATCAGAAGACAAAAACCCAACCAAATTGGCTGTAAAATCCCTTGACAAACAAATGGCGAAGTGCAGAGGTAAGTCAATAACATGAATATAGTGGTTGTCATGAAGTTCCAGCTTGCTGTCCTAAATCCATAGCTCATTTTTTAGATCTAGTATTTGCTGAAATAGGGAAATTTTGTCGATCTTGGCCATTCACGCCACAAAATTCGAAGCTTTTCCAGTTCGGAAAAGCAACCTCTACATTATCTTGTTGCTCTTGATTTTGATCTGCAACATTTTCTGGAACAACATATACATTCTGCACCATGAAAGCTTGATTTCTCACTCCGTTGGCGCACGTCGACTGGTTATGGGGCTAGTTGCATAGGTAACACCAATCACAATCTTGAACGACATTGTTTTGTGGCACAAGCTCTTTTGACGTGCTGGTTGCATTCAGATTGTATGGCTGGAATGGTCGAGGCTTAAAATTCTTTCTTTGGGCTCGATAATCATTTTGGAAAGTGGGCCTACTTTGTTGATTTTGCTGACAAGGAGCTTGATAAGGCTTGTGCTCTTGGCTAACTTGCTTCTTAGTAGTCACAAGATCGTTCCCAAAATTATTTAATATGCTCTTAATCTCTTGCATCTTTGGATTTGAGGTTGGGGCAGTGACTTCTTGGACTGTATTATGATATCCTATTGCTGGAACTGGCGATACAACAACCAAGGGAGGTATAGCAATAGGAATAGGCGGCTGTATTTCTGGAAACAAGGGCATGGGGGGTCTAAGAGCTATATCTTCAGCTTGAATGAGACAATTTTTGAAGTTAATAGCAACATTATAGGTATTAAGAAGCGTTAGACCACCCATAGACCGAGTCATGACAACAATCTTGCTATTTAAAGCTTTTAAATAAAATAGGAATGCATGTGCCGTTAAGGACTTTACCATTGCTAGGATTATGTCCCAAGTCCTCTGAAATCTATAGTTGAAATCCGCCAAGTGTTTGTGTAGCACCCTTTGAATAGTACTCAATTTATCTAATAAAGATAGATTATCAGATTTATCAGCAAAATTTTGGTATAGGCCATTACCTAGAGCATCCCATGTTGCGATTGAATTTGTAGGGAGACCTCTGAACCACTGCAACGCTTTACCTTTAAGTGACACAACTAATAGCCTTAGAGTGACATTCTCTTGAGTGATATTGTGCACCGAGCATAACATGGCTACGCCACATATGTGTTCTATTGGTGTGGTATAATCCTCTCTGGTGAAATATGGTAGTCCTCGAAGGGCTACAACTAGAATCTCATCATGTCAAAAAATATCTAATGGACTGCCTCCATTGAAGGGTGCGAATGGATGATGTCTCAGTGGTGCTGCCATTGATGGTATTTGTGAGATTGGAACTGTTACACCAAGTGAAAGAACTAAAGCACCAAGAATAGGAGGTGTCGACTTCGATCTTGCAGGGGTTTCAAAAAGCCTTCTTGCTGTCCTGCCTCTTCTTCATGATGGGGATAGCTCCTGATACTTAAAGGGTGCTGAAATTGATCTCATTTGAATATTTATCATGCGCAGGCTGCACTAGCATGTAGAAAAATAGAACTAGATTCGCCATGTATATTGATAGCCTCCAGAAGGCTGTAAAAATCTGTTGCATACACCAAACAACAAACTGAAATATTAAATATTCTTTGAAAGATACCTTTAATAGTCCTATCAGGCGTGCCAAAAATTGTTGTCAATAGTTTTGCACCCTACTGAATACAATATTCAACAAACAACTAAAACATGGAAACCTTCTTCAGATGTGGGTGATCTAAATGAAGAAGGAATCTGTAGAGTGAGTTGGTTCTCTGAATGATGAATTATATTCTAAGTGGCTTTCTAGGAAAAAGGATAAAAGGATAATTTGGATTTAAAATATAAAATTGAAATTCTATCATCCTAAAAATATTGATCAATTGTAAGAAGACCCTGATAATAGCTTACTCTCACCAACTCTTTAAAATTAAATTCTCACAATCTCACAACACATGTAGTTCAATCAGTGATTTATGCAAAGATTAAATTAACACAAGGCATAACCTGAACTAGCATGCAACTCCTGCAAATTACTTGACAATAGTAAGAAAAGAAAAAGATCCAACAGATTTGAATCACAAAACAAATCAAATTACTATTCCAAGTCATGAAAAAGAATTGAGAAAGGAAAACTCTGCTATTTTATTGAATGATGGAGTGAAACTTCTTAGAATCTGAGCACACATAAGTTTACAAGCTCCCCAAAATGTGTAAGGGCAAGAAACTCTAATTTGAACTACTAAGAATCATAATGAAAAAAAACTAAGTTTATCAAAACATAGCCCCCAAGAAACCCTATTTCGAGCTCAGAAAAAAGCTCAAGGAAAAAAGGCTTCAAGCTGTCTCAAAACTGCTTTAAAAGCAGGAAAAAGCACAATGCTTTCATGATGAACCTGTCAAGCCTCTAAAAATAGGCTGACTCTACTTTAAAAGCTCAAAAAACACCTTATCTCTCCAAGATAAGACTGAAATCCGACCAAGAGGAAAAGTCAGTAAAAGATCTACTAAAAATAGCAAGAAAACATAAAGCAATTTATAGAATATCGCTTTTATGATTCAACTTTACAATATGTAGATTTTCTCAATTTGTCTATTTTTGCAATTTAAAGATTGAAAATCTTTTGCAAAAAGAAAAACTCATTATTTCTCCATTATAATATTCTAATTTTCTCAAAAATCATAAAAAAATATATTACATAATCATCCCTCATGCCTTCGATTTTAATTGATTTCTCTAAAATCAACTAAAAATACAACCCTAAAATAAATATTGACCTTTAAACAAAAGTACCTAGGTCATATGGCATTAAAATCTAAACTTAGATCACAAGATATTCATCAATATTATTCCCAAAGCTTAATATTTCACCAAGGCTTAAGGAAAAACACTAAGTCCAAACCCATAAACCAACTTAGGAATTCGACCTCCATGATATACATTTAGAATTAGGTTTAATAAATCACAAGGAAGGCATTATGGATTTCAACCATTAAAATTCACCACATGTGTTTTGATTGAATATTCTAGAACATCATAATGCTTGAATTAGGGTTCGGTCAAAACAAAATCAAACCCTAATGATCACTCATTCTACACTCCTCAATTTGAAAGAAAGAAGCTCTGCTGCCGCCATGATTGTGTCAAATTCAAGCTCAAATGCTCTGATAATCTTCTCCATGGTCTTCAGATAGCTAAATCTCCAATGAATTTTTTTTCTTGGCTGACTTGTGAGCTTGAATTCATCTTGAAAGCTCTTTGCACTTGCTCTCCTTTGGCCACAACAAGCTCAAGCTCGACCCCTGTAGTTCACTCCATGAAAGCTCGACTTGTACTTTTTCTTACCTTTACTATGCAGAGGTAAGCTTTATTCAATGATTTCATAACCTCTATGGCTCCATACTTAAATATATTCAGGCCTTAAGGCCACAACTATGCATACTCCCTAATGATTTTCTTTTGAACTTTATGTGTTGACAATAATCAGTGTTGTGCTCTATTCTCACTATGAGGGCTTGGTTGTTCTTCAAAAGCTCAAAATCTTGCTTTGGGAAGCTAAATTGGAAGTTTTGGCCGTGGCTATAGTGCTCCATTAGAAATATAAACTGGTAATTTTCCTTTGTTACATTTTTCTCTCTAGAGACTTAAAAAATTCTCTTCTTTACTCATGGATTTTGGCCATATCAGGCCATGCCAAATGCACACTGTAGGAAGCATTTTTTTGACTTTTGGGATTGACCCAGAATAAAAAACTTACCATTATGTCTTCCTGAGAGTAAATTTGTTTATGTGTGTCATAGAAATTTTAATAAATCTGCATTTTCTTCCTTTTGTTCTTCAACCCAACTCAGAAACTTGCATCTGTTGTATATTCTTGCTATTTAATTCAAGACTTCACATGGGTTACTACTATAACTATTTCTTCTGCACTTTGAAGCTAACCCTGAAAATGGGTACTCGAAATCTTTAAGGGAGACTGCATTTTTCTGTATTTTGATGCTAAATTGAAAGTGGGTCTTTGGGATTATTAAAGAAAATTGTATTTTGTTCAATCTGAAACTTGGCTCCACAACTAATGGCCATATACAGGCCGCCATACTTATGCATCAAAGTAGGCCTTCTGTTATTTTATGGGCTTGACCCACCATTACTAGTTCTATTTCTTCATTCATGTTCAAAACCCGACATGGGTATACTGAAATATAATGGAACTCTCATTTGAGTAATAACCCTCATGCAGATACTCATTATCTTGAAGGAAAACTATTCATTTATTATTTCTATTAAAAACCAGTATGACTCTTCATGATGTTCACAAGATTCTAAAAAATCTGTCTTGAATTTAAAATCTCATATGTGTATTGAGCTCGAAATTGTACACTCCATAATGGTCTTTCAGAGAAAAAAAAAACCCTGCTCCTTTCTGTAGAAGACTCAACTAAGTATCAGGAACCTTTGAAGAAAAATATGTTATAAACTCAAGCCCTAATACGGGTGTATGAAGAAAAATAAACAAAAACTACACATTGATTTGCATTCAAGTTATGGCTCAACCCATGATGGCTTCCAACTGTATTCTGTTGCATATCTTGTAAATATGACAACACTTTTACCTTACTATTCTGACAAGATCTCAACTGAATAATCTAGAAATGATGAAAATCCTATATATTTGTTGCATTTACTCTTAGGATTTTGATTCAAAAACCAGTGATGTTATGCTTTTAATTCTGTAACAAAAGGATGCCTTGAATATTTGTCTTTACTTTTATCCTCCTTAGCATTCTGTACATCTCAAAAGAAAACAACTCATTGCATCATTGCTGTTTGCTTTAATATGCCTTCGGAAATATGAAAAGAACATGATGGGAACAATAAGAATCTGTATACTTATCCATGTTGAGTCCAAGGCTCGACCATTATTGTTTCTCCTTTTGATAAAAACATCTGACCTCTTGTCACATAACTGTCTTTGACATGGAACTTGAGAATGATTTGTATTTGTCCATTGTGAAGAGAAACATCTCCATGCTTGTATTCTGCTTGTACTTCAATGTCTTTCTGACACTCCTTAATCTTAACATAGCAACTTCTACCTTTTGTTGAAACATATGTCTCCATAATATGATTTTAGCAATTCTGCTCATGTGTGCCTTGCTTGACACCTAAAACTCATTGAAAAAAAAATGAATGTGGATCACATTTTATTGCTATCCTCCACTAATCATTGATACACGATCTCGATTGAGGCACCATCCCAACCAAAATGAGTCAACTGCCCTTGTTGTAGCTTCTAATAACCAACACTCCATATCTAGGTACTATATCACTGATGCTTGTTACTATATCAAGCTACTTTCCTTGATAGAGAAATTATCATGGTTAAAATCCCAAATCACAATTGATCCAAAGTGAACTCCTGCTTTTCCTATTTTTGCACCTATGCAGGACCTTAGCTGAAACATTGAGTCATAATGAAATGCACCTAGCTCTCTATTCTCTTGCATACATGACACCTTATAAACTCTTTTGGAAATAAACTACTTGCTCTTTCTTTAATATTCTGGAATGATCTCTTTGTTATTACAATTCATAATGCAATATTTACTTTATCAGTCGACTTGGAACTAGAAATTCATTCAACGCTCAAATGCACTGTCTTTCCTTGTTCTCATGAGCAACATGGTACTCTTCATGCATTTTTATATTTCACTGTACAAACTGCTCTTAAAATTTGTTCTCTTTGATGATGAAAATAAAAACAAAACATTAAGGAATAATGTATGCCTATTCACTATCCTTGACCGAATTGATGAATTGAAACTCACATGACATATGATTATAATCAGCACAAATAATGAAGTTACTCAACAATTTATGATGTAAATGTACTCAGTTAAATTCCTTAAGTGAACTAAACTCACTGTTCACCTATAGCCTTCAAAAAGTAATCCTAATCATTATGAATGAACAGTTGGTTTCATTACTTGATGAATACTCTGTTTTACTCTTTCAGTTGTATTTCATTTCATTTGATAAATATGATGAAGTATCCTTTAAAATCAGCCCATTTAATGAACAGGGCAACATGCCGAGCTCTACCCTTGTGGGAGCCCATTTTACTCCACATGCTTGGTCTTCGAATAATGTTTAGCCTCATGAATTTACCTATACCTGCACAAGGAAATAAACAATGTTAGCATAAAAATAGAACATGTTGATCATGATATTGTTGTTTCTCCTTCAGCTCACTTCTTTCATAGTGCATTTGATTGATTGTTCAATGCATTTCTAACAGTATGTTGTACTATTGTGGGTGCTCCATATAATTTACATCATAGTCAGAGCCATTGACACCCCTCTTTTCCTCTTATAGGTCGATGAAGCTTGAGATGATGAGGTTTACCATTCAACATCAAGCGTCAATAATCAAGCAATGATGATTATGATGTTCCTTATGTGTTTTCCTTTCTGCATCTTCAGTAGTGCAATGTGCTATTAGAAATATGTTGTCACAGTCACAGTTATATCCATGGCTTGTGTGGATCTTTGATTTCAATTTTTCCTTTTGATTGAAAAGAAAATGCATTTGAATGCAATGTTGTAATATCATTCTAATTGTGAAATCAAATGAAACATTATAAAAATATGAGTTCTTTACGAAATGAATAAAAGAATATAAAATGCTATTTGCTCATGTACTCAATTCTTTATCTCTTTTAAATCTACAAAATTTGAATGGCACTCTACAACTCCACTACTTAAAATGCATAACTGTTACTCAATGCATCATAATGATAATGCGAAACAACATGAAACTTAAACTGCAATTCCACCCTATGGTGTGATAGCATTCAACCATCTCCTCCATTTGAGCTGAGGCAAAAAATATGTAACAATTTTTATTCGTGATCTGGAAATCAAACCAAATCAAAAGGAAATAAAACTAAATATATAACACAATATCCAAACCTAGTTCACCTTCAGTATGAAATTGTTCCTTTCTTGCCTTTTCACTGCACAAACCATGTTGGTCTTGCATTTCCTTCTTGCACATACCTCGTTTTGTGTAGGTCATTTATTGATTTCTTATACTTCATACCTTACATAGCAGAGGAAAAGAATCCTTCCACATTCTTATAAAAAAACATAGATCTAATCATTTTGAAAACCTCCTTTATTGCAGGCGAGGTGTCTACAATCTTGCAAATATTACACTAGAATCCACGCCCTCACATCTTCATTACAAATTTAAATGCCATGCCAATTATAGACTCATCGCCCACTCTGACACCATATAAACGGTTGTAAACTTTAATTGATGATGTATTGGCAAGTGTAGAGGGAGCAAAAGGAGAGCTCTTGAACATATGGATGCTAATTTTCACATTTACACAACATGAAGGCTTAAGTTAGTGATGTCACTTGAGAAGAATATATCAGCGCAAAGGATGTGGATGATGCTATTAGTTCATTCAAATAAAGGTAAGAGTGCAGTCCTCTTAATGGTCAACAAATGATCAAAAAATTCAACTTTTCAATTTCGCATGTCATTAACACATCAGCCTAGAGGGTAGCACCGAATGATAAATGTGCAGAGCTATTCTATGTGTATGAGCAAAGATAGTATTGTGCAGGGTTTGTGAAGTGCAAGAAAATGTTGTTAGTGAAAAAATGTGGGAAACAAAATGTCATTCACAACCATCTAAGCTTTCTGCTAAACTATCAGAGGCTTGCTCGACTCACAAGTGGGGAAAATAAAGACTAAAAGAGGAAATCAATTATTTGCAATATAAAAGTATGAATAATTGTTTATACCTACTCTGAAAGATACAAATGAACAAAAAAACTTAACACCTCAATGATTAGGCCATGTTAAACTTAAAGAAAATAAAGATTAAAATGAAGTTGATTATACCTTTTTCAAGTTTGTTCTTTGGTTGGCCCTTGATCTTGAATGTTTTGTGTGCTCCTTTTATGGCAAGGTGTGATGCAAATGGATGTAAGGTGAGTATGTGATGGGATGAGAAATGTGGATGCAATAAGGATCATAGCTAATTCCAAATCTAAAATGCAAAAAGATGGCTTGAGAATGGCTTGAAAATTTGAGAGCATAAGGGTGCTAAAAATGCCTAAGTTCTATAAATGAATGAAAAAAGGGGGTATTTATAGAAGAAGTTGACTTATCTAAAGAATTCAATGATTGAGATTGATCCACCATGGCCAAGATGGAGGGCTATGGTGAGTTGAGCACTCACAAACCCTCACATCTTGACATGTGGAGGATGAAGTGTCTAAAGGACATGGTGAGATGGAAAGGGTACAATGATGTGGAGAAATGACAAGTGATGTGGAAGGACATGTACTTTGAAAGTACCATGGGAGATGAAAAGATTTCCTCAAAAAGAACTTTTTGTTCCTATATGAGAGGAAAGTGACATATGAAGAATTTTAGTATTCCTCAAAAATCTCCATGAGGAAGAGGAAAGTAGTTGGAGAAATAAATGTGAATTAAAAATTCACATGATTGGAAATAATCTTGTGGATAAAACAAAATTCCAAAAAAGTAGGATTTTGACACATTGAGTGATGTGACAAGTCAAAGGTTCTAGAAGACCTTGGCACATGTGAGTGATGTGACAAGTCAAAAGATTCTAGAAATTTGCATGAGAATAAGGAGAGTCTTGGAAGGATAAATGTGAATTAAAAATTCACGTGGGGAAGAGAGGAGTCTTGGATGAATAAATGTGAATTAAAAAGTCACATGGGGAAGAGGGTCAATGCTAAATGTCGAAAATGTGAAGGTTGACCAAAAAGATATGCTAAATGTAGCAAGGGGATTAGATTAAGGTTGTGCAAATACATGATTAAGAAAATTAATGAGATGTTAGAAGCAAGTGGGAGATTATGGAGGATGTGACATTAATCTTGATTAAGGTGTGCACATCCTAATCATGGATTAATTACATTAATCCAAATTAGAAGAGGATTATGGAGGATGTGACAAGAAGAGAGAAAATGAAGAATTTAAAATTAATTTTATTCAAAAAGGTCAAATGACTAAATTAAATAAATTGATATGTTTATTTAATTGTTAAATTAAATAATTTAGGGACTTTAGGCAGAAGGTGCAATATTAATTAAATAAATCGTTTAATTAATATTGATGAAATAGACGAATAAAGTAGATGAGTTTGACTATGTGGGAGTGGTCAAATTTTGATGTCTACATTTTGCCCCTCTTCGAAATATTGTTAAAATAATAGTGTTTTGAAGAAAAGAAAATGCAGATGACCCTATAGAGGAAGCAACAAGAAAATGATGCCTCAGCATGGAATAGGTTGCATGAGCTGCCCAAATAGAGGGAAATGGAGGGAGATGCCCCAATCTCGCAAGGGAATGACCATGATGGAGGAATAAGAAAAATGGTAGTGTATGCCCCCTCGAGAGGGTGGTCGAGGAATAAAAAGGGGCCCCAAGCAACTTCTTGATAGGAAGAAATGGAAGGCATGGTTGGATAGAGATCAAAAAACTAGGAAGGTTTGGCTTTTGAATGGAGTCAAACAGACACACTGTTTGCAAATGGCAACCCCAGGAAGTTAGAGGATAAGTTGAATTAAAAGGGAAAATATACCCTTCAATTAAGAAAGGTTAAAAAAAGGAGGGAAAAGTTATATAAGGTAATTTGAGAAATTACCACTATTCATTTGCACAATGGTAGTTGAGTGAGAGAGAGAGAAGAGGAGAGAAAGGAGATGAGGAGACAGGATGTCGAAGGACCATGAATTAGACATTATCCACCAGGGGGATGAGGTACGACGATTTTTCCACAAGCATGCAGTTCCATTCCAGGTTAGATTCAAAACCCCTTTTGTGATTCTAAGCATTTTATATGTTATTTTTAATGTTTAGGCTTATTTGAAAATCTAGGTTTTGTTTTCAGGTTAGTTTAGAAAAATGTGTTAGGGTTGAAAGTTTGATTTCACTGAATGGGTAGGAAAAACTACCTGTTGGAGGCATCGAAAAGGGGGGTGGATTATCCCAACAAGAGGGTAAATGCACCTCAGAAAATAAAAAAAATGCCCAAAAAGGGTAGAGGCACAATAAGGGAAGGTGGGCTTGCCTCGAGTTGGGAAAAACCCACAAAAAAGAGGAAAAGGGTTACAGAGGGGTGACCTCGCCTGAGTGAGTTTTCCCATCTTGGGGTGGCTTCGCCCCAGGTTGGGGCACGTTCACCCACTGAGCTGGGGTGGGTTCGCCTGTTGGTTAGGGCGAATCCACCCAAAGCAAGGGGGGATCACCCGGGGGGAGGGGGGAGGGAAAAGAGATAGAAAAGACTAGGAAAAAATGAGCAAAAGATGGGTCAGAAGGGGAGGAGAGGAAAAATTAGTAAAATGATATCCCGAGATCGGGAGAGAGAAGAGAAAGATAACATGTGGGGTTGTATGGATGCAGAGTTTTGACTCACTACAGACACACGAGAGGCATTCATAAGTGTTGGTGACGATGATGGTGGCCATGACTGGAGTGAATCACCATGCTTTGGAATAGGTAGGATTACTTCATCTATTAGGATACTCGATGATTAGAGTGCATCGGGAGTTGCTGATAGCATTGATAGAGTGATGGAGTTAAGAGACATCGGCGTTCCATCTTTTGACGGGGGAGATGATAGTGATATTGGAGGACGTATGGTGGATTTTGAGGCTTCCCATAATAGGCCATTTGGTGAGCGTGATAATGTCAAAGGGGGAGGAGTTGGATCACACCGTGTGGGTGCTATTTGGGCGAGATGACCTACCTGTGCAGAGGGGGAGGTTGGATGTGGATCGATGCCTATCATTGAGGGTGCCACTGTTACCACTATATTTGTGTGGGTTGATCAATGTATTGCTACTGCCAGACCAAAGCGGGCATTTCTATAGTTTGAGGTTTATGGAGGTGATTCAACACATTGTTGAGGTGAGAGAGGGGTAGTTTGCATGGGGTACATGCATACTAGCACAACTTTACAATGGCATGCACGTCATCTATTACTGAGAGGGGCTTAACATGACATATGTGATGTTGTTGTAGGTATGGGCCTGGGAACACATTAGTGTCACCAGACTAGGAGTGGTGAGGGTAGGAAAAGCGGATGAGACAACACTCGTAGCTTGGTGGTATTATTAGGAGGAGGATTGGATTTTGCACAATGAGGGCCAGGGGGATCTAGACAGATGGAGGAAGACCTTGGACAACCTATAGGAGAAGCACATAGTGTAGCGATCATGCATGTTTCAGCAATTTATGAGGTGGAAGGAGGATGAGAGGAGACATCGAGGCTTTTTTAGCACTAGATGTTTTTTAGTCAGGAGGGAGCCCTACATAGTGGAGGCACACAAGTTAGATAATTCAAGATTGTACATGATATTTTGTAGGGTCCATACATGTTTCGACAGATCAGCTGAGAGTGGCCATGGGGAGATCCAATTTCGCTGAGGTTTTCTAGAGAGCACTGGGAGACATTGTAGCTATTCCCCTACCCAAGGAGGACCAGGGGGAGATAGATGCAAGGGTGAAAAATTGATATGCTAGGTGGTATAGACAAGACCAACCTCAAAAAATTACTACAGAGGAGTTGATTGTAAGGGACCTAAGGTTTGGATTAGAGGATGAACAACAATTGGCCAGTCAGAGGAGAGGGAGGAGGGGTCAATAGAGGAGAGGAGAGGAGGCAGCTAGGGAAGTAGGGTAGTAGGAGGATGTGGGGGCTGTAGGACAATAGGATGGAGGACAGGGTGAGGCTGAGGCTGCAAGATAGTCAAAGAAGATGAGGAGGAGGAGAAGACAATGGAAGAGGGTTAGAGTGAGGATTGAGGAAGAGGAGGTAGGGATAGTGGGGTAGCAGGGGGATAGGAGAGGGTAGGAGGCAACTGAAGCAGCATGAGAGAGGAAAAATGGGGGTGGGAGCACAAAGTAGTAGGAGGGAGTGAGGAGGAAGAGGAGACCACAAAGGAGTGCTAGGGTGGAGATTAGGGGAGAGGATAGGGGAGATGATGCTGATGTGGAGATGATGGATGAGAGAGAGAGGAGGGGGAGGTAGAGGCAATGCATTCAAAGATACATGATGTCCCCCCACTATCCATGGTTCCACCAATAGGAGAGGATCCAACCATACTGTTGAGAGTGGTCACGACAAGATTATAGATCGTTGAGAAGAGGTTGAGAGATATAGAGGTGGTGAGATGTTAGCTAGAGGCAAAGGTGAGTGAGCTATGAGAGGAGGTGGCCAGGGTACAAGTAGAGGGACATAGGGATTGTGATAGCCTAGAACACGAGGCATTACGAATATAGGTGAAGAGGGATGGGATAGAGGATGAGGTGAGTGGACTACGAGCAGAGGTTGTGAGGGAGCATGAGGAGGCGATGGTTGTGAGATGGCAGCAAGACCAGTTAGAGGTAGTGATGGTGATCCGATAGGTGAGGGGGCAAGAGGTAGTGGCAAACCAAATATCATCAGAGGCTATGACACAGATGGAGAGGGACATGGAGGGCTTGAGGAGGTAGGTAGAGGGACTATTTAGAGAGAGGACTGAGCTAAGGTAGGAGTGATGATCTTTCATGTTAGGGTAGAGGTGGCTGATCAGATAGTCAGAGAGATGGGGCTGATGCAGGAGAGGGTGGATGTAGGGAAAAGATAGGTGCAGATCCTACATGGGGAGAGGGATGTAGTGTAGGTATAGGTGTAGACCCTGTAGAGGGAGAGGGATACAACACAAAGATAGATAGAGACCGTACAAGGTGAGAGGGATGCAACATGGATAAAAATGTAGAATCTGCAAGGAGAGAGGGATGTAACATTGATACAGGTGCAGACTCTATAGGGGGAGAGGGATGCATTAGTTGCTTAGGTAGAAATTGCAGAGAGATATGTGGCACATAGTTGGGCATAGGAAGCACAAGGTAGGGGTGGCAAGATAGGGCTAGAGGTGCAAAGATTGCAGGCACAGATACATGCTATGTAAGCACAGATGCAATATGAGAGGGATAGGGACACATAGTAGATGTCATAGCTAAGAGTAGAGAGAGATCAACTGATGTTGACACTGGATGCATGGACACAACAGAGGGGAGTCATTAGTAGAGATCGAGACAGATATAGAAATGAGTGGAATGTTGCCAGATATTAGGCTGTAGAGAGAGATAAGTATATGAGGGAGGTGATTTACTGGATGGTTGCTTATCAACATGCGATTCCAGATCTAGCACATCACACATTTCATTTTGTCTGATAGGCTCCTTAGATACCCGCACCATCCCAGTCACTAGGGACGTGGACTCGAGGATATAGTGACTCTCAGATGACTATCCTTCACAGAGGGTTAATGCCTAATTCTCCACAGAGGTCGGACGTGGGAAACTCTTTTGGAAGATGACATGATACTAGATTTTGACAGGTGCAAGGTGGACAGTACAAAGTATTTGATTTAGACCTTGTACTTGTACTTTATTTTGTGACTATGATGTATACAAAGTGTATACGATGTGTATGTGTTTTGATGGTATTGATGGACATTATTATGGGTTATGTGATGGAAATTTGATTTGGATATTTATATGATGTGTGACAACTCTTATTGATACCATGTTATGTATATGATGGGTGATTCCATTTATACATATGTGTATGTTTATGATTTTATGATGGGTGATCATGATGATATGATACGTGTACATGTTTATGATGTTATATGTTGATAATTATATGGATGCAACTAACGCATGTAATGCAGGATGTGATGCATGCTTTATGATTTTATGTATGATGGATATGGACTTAACATTTTGTGATGCAGGTGGCGATGCATGTAATATGTTAATGATATAAAATAATATGTACATATGTGAAAATGAATCTAAGATGCTTAATATAAGATGATAATGCACTTGGAATAAAATGCAATGAACCTATAATGCAACATGTAATAAACATAAGTGGCAATAAGGACTTGCATGGGAATGTGGGTAAATGGTGTGAAATTACACCTGTCGAAAACCATTGATATCCTGAGAAGAATGGGAGAAAGAGAAGGTGAATATTTGCACAACCAGAATCATAGGTTAATGGATAGGGATGCAATGCAATGCAACATAATTGAATATGAAATCCAATCCTAATTTAATTTTCCATCTTCAGAGCACTGCTTTTTGCTATAGCGTTAGACACCAGGTGCCAGGGTATATGAAACCAAGGAAAGTTAGTGTCTAACGCATAAAACAAACACAACAGACAAGACTATCTCAACACCCCAAAGTGAGAGAGACTTTGGTTGGGCCAGGTATTGGGATAACCACAAGCACAAAGGGATGTCCCAACGTAACACAAGATCTTGGAGATCTTGGTGGGTACTATGTGGGACAACCTAGCAGACAACAACAATAAATGATCAAGGTATGCCCCTATGTTAACCCATCAAAAAACACCATAATATGATAGATTATGGTGACCTTGACTAGTTGTAATAGGGAGCTCAAACAATAAACAAAAGCCAAAAGCATTAAAAGATCACAATGAAGTTCAAATGTCCTTTACCATAGGATCAAGAGGATGGATGGGATTGATGAGGTCTATTAGGAAGGATTCATCTTGTTGAGACTGATGATGGATACTAAACTAGGATGACCCACATGATGTAGTTTTTTTGACACTAATAAGATCTTTTGATACTAGGGGATCCAATTTGTGAAGAACCAGCTAGATAGGGACACACTTGACAACATGACACAAGAGACAAGACAAAAGACTGACACATGACTGACACACCCTAATGACCTAGGGGCTCAGAGGCTGATCAAAGATTAGCCCTGCCTATGTGAAAGCACAGAGCCCTCATAGTTTAGGAAAAGACCATGGATAAAAGTGGAAAGAGGACCAAAGGAGACTGATGATGGATGACGAAATACATAATGAGTAAAAGACAACAAAGCCCTGGGGGTGGATCAAAAGATCGACCTTGCTTATGTGAAAGCATAGGGGCAACGTAGTTCGAAAAAGGACAAACAACGACTAACCATGGATAAGAGTGAAAAGGGGATGATGGAGAGAAAATATGGATGATGAAAGACATAATGAGTAAAATACAACAAATCCTTGGGGGTGGATCAAAATATCAAGCTTGCCTATGTGAAAGTGCAGGGGAAACATAGTTAAGAAAAGGACAAACAATGACTTACCATGGATAAGAGTGAAAAGGGGATGATGGAGATAGAAGATGGATGACGAAAGACATAACAAGTAAAGACAACAAAGCCCTGAGGTGGATGAAAAGATCGACCTTGCCTACATGAAAGCGAAGGGGCAACATAGTTTAGAAAAGGAAAAATAACGATTGACCATGGATAAGAGCGAAAAGGGGATGATGGAGATAGAAGATGGATGACAGAAACAGGATGGTAAAAATTCCCTTGGGGTGGATCAAATGATCAACCTTTCCTATGTGAAAGCGCAGGGGCAATGTAGTTCAACAAAGACCAAGAGGACCAAGAGGACAAGATGGGAACCAGATGAGACCAACATGATGAAGGACCCCAGATGATGCCATGAAATTGACATAAGCTCAAATTAGGATGAAAAATCTCAAGATTATGGATAGCTGATAATCATTCCATGCTTAATCAAAACATACCAAGTGGCCAAGGATGAGATGCAAATGAAGTGATATGATGAGATGTTAGGAATTGGATGTGAGGATACTATGGATGGAGACATGCAACAACTAGGAAAAAAGGTAGATAATAATTAAGCTCTCTATGTATGATGCCTATTACTAGGTTTTCACCAACTGTACTTATCTACGACACCAACAAAGGTGGTTTTCACCATATGACGAATTTATTTCTCTTTACTTTTTCTTGGATTTTTCTAATTTTAAAAAAAAAATTAGTATTTTTTCTAATTTTGGCAAGATGGGAGGACCCAATTGATTTAGGTTAAAACCTCTTTAGGTGCATGATGTTGATAGGATCTTTGAGGGGCTCCCCTTCAGGTGTGTCAAGGTTGCATGCCCATGATCCATACTTTGTGCTAATAACATACGGACCCAACCAATTAGGTTCAAACTTTCCTTTCTTGTTGATCTAGGTGGATCTTCAGAACCTAAAAATTGAAGTGTTCCAATTTCTCCAAAAGTGATGTCATCACAGAGAGCTTGACGAACTAATTCTGATGTAACTTGAACGGATCAAAAAGGAGTTCATTTGCTCAAGTTATGTGCAGTCAAAGGTTTGGTCAAACTTGGACCAGAAGGCCATCAGAAGGTGAAAAAAATAGACCAACTTAGAATCAACTAAAAGTGGTGCCAATTCGAAGGGCTTAATGACATGAATCCAACAATGTTCGTTTCATCAAAATTAAAGCCTGTACGTGTGAGATATCATAGGTCAAATTTTGGTCAAAGGTCAGTCAACTTAGGTACCAGGGATGATGAAAAAAGGTCAAAATTTGAAATATTCAAAAGTGGTTGAATTTGGTACCATCGTGAAGATATCGTCGAGATCTTTCCAACAACATTCGTTTCATCAAAATCAGAGCTCGTATGTGCGAGATATGGATGGTCAAAGCTCGCGGTTGATTGGGTTGACTAGAAGGTATAGTGCTAACGTCATCATGTTGACTTGGCAGATGAGTCATTGTATGGATGTTGACATGGACCAATGAATTCTTGACATGTGTCAGCCATACAGTGACATGGCAACACAATCATCAGATGACATTAGCACAGTCGATGAATTAGGTGTTGACACATGTCCTCCAGAATGTCCCACGAGTGACTAAGCAATCCAAGTGTTAGAACGAGTGGTGACGTGTCAGGTTGACATGGAAGTGACTGGTCTATTTCAGTGAATTAAATGATGAAACATGGCTACCTTTGTGCGTGACACATGGACCACGTCCGCGACCTCCATTCTCTCTTCTCAGCAATTTATAGTTTGTTAAAAGATTGTTAAACGGGATTGAACCTATGACCTACCTGAATACATCCGACCACTCCCACTATTTGGCCACGCAAGTGGTCTTTAACTAACACGGGTATTGTTTTGTTTTGTCATCATTTCATTTTGGAGTTTGTTTTAAAAAAAACAACCGACGGGTCAAACTCATGATCTACCAGATGAAAAAAGGTTAAGCCGCCGTTAGACTACCGAATCTCTTTGAAATATATACGGGGCTCGGTTACATTTAATGACTATTCTAAGGCTGAAGTTATAACAAATGACCTCCCTATAGTTACTAATAACCCCAAAAATGGAATAAATCCTAATCAAAGGCTAAGAGGGGTTGAATATGTGACATAGTTGTTAAAGGGGAAGTTATTTTACAATTATGGATGTTTTAGCCCCATTATGGGGAAATTGTGTATAAAAGGGAGACTAGGAGAGCCTTTCTCATCATCACTTTCTGAGTTGATCAATTCATCATCATATTCAAAGTTGATCATTCTCCATTGTATCCTACTCTCCATTCCATTCTCTTGGCCTTTGAGAGCCTTTTGTGAGAGAATTTTAGAGGGAATTAGGAGAATTTGAGTTGTGATTTAAAGATGTTTCTGAGTTTGTAGTAAGTCTTATTTTTAGGAAAAGTCAGTTTTCTTACTCTTTGTTAATCATCCCTAGCTTGGAGAGCTTTTGAGACTTTTGGGACTTTGTGGATAGGCTATATAGATATTGTAAAGTAGTGTTGCAAGAGGCTCTATTGGAGATTGTATTGCCAGTTCAAAACATTTCAATAGATTGGTCACTTAGTTGAGCTAGACCCAGAGATGTAGTCCACTCGGATGAACTCTGTAATCAAATTTGTGTCTTTTTCTCTCTCTTGGTTCTATGTTTGAATTCTCTTTGTTTAATGTTCTTGTTACTCCAATGTTAATGTCTTTTCACCTTTGTGCATAATCACTTAGAAATGTTTGTCATAGATCCCTTTCGCTTTACGGATCACTTGTCTCAGTACTATTGGGTATGCTGATTCTCTTTAAGAACTAGATCTCCAATGTTAAATTGGCAAGGATAGAATTTCTTATTGCCTGAAGATGTTTGCATGCTTTGATCCTCTTTTCATCTATGAGCTCCAATTGAACGAGGCGAGAAACCCGTGAGTCTTCTTCAGTGATGAGATTCTTCAAATATATTCTCAGAAATGGGATCTCAACTTCAATTGACAACATGGATTCATCACCATAAACAAGGGAATATGGAGTGGCGCTAGTGGGAGTGCGGATGGATGTGCAATAAGCCCAAAGGGCGGGGTGGATGTGGAGGTGCCAATCTCAACTAGTACCATTGACAACCTTTTTCAATAATTTTATCAAAGTTTTGTTAGTGGCTTCTGCCTGTCCATTACCTTGAGGGTAATAGGGTGTGCACCACCGATGTTGGATATGAAAGGTGTCACATACCTCTTTTACAACTTGGTTTTTGAATGGTTTACCATTATCAGAAATGACGGTGGAGGGGATGCCATATCTACAAATAATATGGTAGAGGATGAATTTGGATATCTGAGAACCTGTTATCTAGGAGAGTGGTATGGCTTCCACACACTTAGTGAAGTACTTAGTGGAAATGATACTAAAGGTGTGGCCATCAGAGGATGGAGGATATATCTTGCTGACTAAATCAAAACCCATTGAGAAAAAGTCCATGGTGCTATGATAGGTTGCATATCTTGAGTAGGAGCATGTATCAAGTCCGCATGTTGCTAGCAAGGTAAAAATTTCTTCATGAAGTCACAAGAGTCATGCTCCAATGTAGGCCAATAGTAACCAGCGTTGAGAATCTTCTTAGCTAAGGCCATGCCATTTGATGGGACCCACAAACACTGCTATGTACTTTTGTTAATGCAATGTGAGCTTCAATTTTGTTCAAACATCAAAGAAGAGTTCCATCATATCTATGATGATAAAGAGTATCTCCTATGATAGTGCAATGGGATGTACGTTGGATGAATGATTTGCATTGATTGTGGGTAAGGTCAGTGGGTAGGATGTTGTTGTGAAGATAGGCATAGATCTCATGATACCATGGGGATGCAGGACCTACGATTTCACACACCATCTCACTCTCAAGGATGTCGTATGCAACAATTAAAAGTTGTTCAATTAGGAATTCACACTTTGTTTGATCTTTGGGCATGTCAATCAATGAACCAATTATAGCCATTGCATCAACAAATTTTTTCTGTATTGTGGGGATCTGGTCAAATTGAATAGAGGTGAAAGACTTCTTAAAATCATCGACCATGCATTTATAAGGTAGCAGATTCTCATCCTTTCTTAAAAACTCATCATTGACCTATTTGATGACTAATTGTGAATTGCCAAAGACCCTTAAGTAAGTGATACTCCATTTGATTGTGATTTTAAGGCTGGTGAGAAGAGCTTCATACTTTGTTATATTGTTTGTGCATGGGAAGGCTACTTTGAATGACTTTGGGATATAATCACCTTGGTGGGTGACAAACAAGATGCCTACCCATGATGTATTATGTGTGTATGACCCATCAAAATATAGTGTCCAAGTGGTGGTTCTGCTACTGTAAAGACCTCTTCATCAAGAAATTATGTTACCAAAGGATGTGTATCAACTAGGGGAGCATCAACTAATTGATCTGCTATCACTTGTCCCTTAATAGCTTTGCAGTCCACATATTCTATATCAAACTCGCTCAACAACATGACCCATTTAGCCATTCAACCTATCAAAGTTGTTTTGGATAACAAATACTTAAGTGGGGCAACTTTTGATATTAACTTGACTAGATGACTAAGCATGTAATGTCTAAGCTTTTGTGAATAGAAAAATACAACTAGGTAGGCCTTATCCATTTGAAGAATAGTTGAGTCCATAGCCAACTAAGGTTCAACTGATATAGTATATTTCTCGTTCTTTGGATGACTCATCATGTTGTGCCAGTAGTGCCCCTAGTGCTACTAAAGTAGTTGACATGTACAATAAGAGTGGCTTCCTTGGGATTGGGGGCATAAGGATGAGAGGATGAGCCAAATACTCCTTAATCTTGTCAAAACCTTGTTGACACATAGGATCCCACTTGAAGGAAGTATTCTTTTTTAGGAGATGGGTGAATCATTGACACTTGTCAGCTAACTATGCTATGAATCTTCTGATGGATTGTAGCTTACCCTGGAGACTCCTTAACTATTTCAAATTGTGAGGTGGAGGCATATCCATAATTTCTTTGACCTTGGCCAGATCCACTTCTATACATCTCCTGGAGACAATGAAGCCCAACAAATTTCCTAATGTAACCCTGAACACACACTTTTTTGGATTGAGATGCAACTTGTAGTGCTCTAGCCATTCAAAGATTTTCCTTTGGACTGAAGGGTGTTTTGCTCTAGATCTTGATTTTCCTAACAAATCATCAACATAGTCTTCCATAATGATGTGGATAAGATCATGAAAGATGATGGTCATTGCGTGTTGGTAGGTTGCCCCTACGTTCTTAAGACCAAAAGGCATGACATTATAACAAAATGTACCCCAAGGTGTAGTAAATGTTGTTTTATGTTGGTCCTTAGGTGCAATCTTGATCTGATTGTATCTAGAAAATCCATCCATGAGGGAAAACATCTCGTGTCTTGCAATTAAATCAACCAAAATTTCTATGTTCAGCAAAGGAAAGTCATCTTTAGGACAAGCCTTGTTGAGGTCATGAAAGTTGGTACATATTCTGACATCCCCACTGGGTTTGGCTATTGACACGATGTTGGAGATCCACTCAGAGTAATTAGTGGGTCTTATAAATTTGGCTTCCAACAAATTCTCCAATTCTTTCTTGACTAATAGGGAAACTTGCAGGTGCATTTTGTGAAGCATCTAGTTAACCGATTTTGCATCAAGACACATAGCTAGATGGTGTACTACCAAGACAAGGTCTAACTTGGTCATATCTAAATATGCCCATGTGAAATTGATCTTTCTTTCCTTAAGAAGCTTGGAGATGGTAGAATACTCTTCTTCTGATAATGCCTTGGCTACATAGGTGATTTTGGGATCCTCTTCAGTTCCCAAATTAATTTCTTATGTTTCCTCTATCATGATGGATGATTGTTCAGACCATTGTGTTCCTACAAGGGGAAGATGAATGTCCCCATATTTTGGCACCTCACTGAGGTTTTCACTGTCAGATACATCCTTTGTTTTGACTTTTTCTAAGTCAAGAAGTGCCTTGAGGAGGTTTTCACTAGGTGGCCCTTTTAGATTATATTTTCTATTATTTTTACAAATAGAGCATTCATTTTCCCCCAATCCCATGAGTGTACATAGGTATTCATTGAGGTAAGTGAGTTGATAGGTGTGCTTTCACGTAGGTCCCAATCTATGAGCTTAAGATGGTGAAGCGAAAGGCTAATGGTGCAAATGAATAGGCATTCAAACATGGAGGAAAGGTCTACATGATCTACATTGTTGTATTTGTGTATGATACATTCTTCTTCTGGTATAGCTTCCAAAAGACCATTGCCCGCACTAATGTTGTTAGAAGTACTAGTTGATGCTGCGGGATCCTTTTTCTTTTTATCATAGCCTAAGCCTGAATTCTTTGGACGTATGGAAGTGTCAATCAACTGCTTTCTTCCTAGCTCTTCTGGACCAAGACCACCCCCTTGATAATTGTGTTTCTCAGTGTACTTAGAGGGCCAAGGATACATCTCTTAAAAATATTCCTTTAAAGGGGGAGTAGATTCAGGTACTTCACGATATATCCATTGACTTATATCATCTTCAGGCATATATTGTGGTAACACGGGGGATACATAAGTGGTGGTTCCCAAATTTTTGGAGCTTAAGGTGACTATCTTTTGTTCTTCCTTCGGTGCAGACTTGAAGGGTTGACTATATGTGTGTGGTGAGGGTTGCATAGTTGCCATGTTTAAAGCAATGCGCATCTCATACTCACCACATCCCTTGCCAATGATTTGGACTTTGGTGATAGTAGAATCAGATGTAGAAGATGGAGCGAATGAGGTGGTGGGTGATGAATTAGCTGATGGATTAGATGAGGATGCTGGCGGTGGTCCTATTTCCACTCTTGGAAAATAATGGGAATGAGGGAAAGAAGCTTCGAGTGAACGATAGTATTCAAATGGCTGGGGATCAATGTGTATAGTAACTTCTATTCCATTAAATGAGAACTTCAAGTATTGATGATAGGTGGACGGGACGACTTGAATGGTGTGGATCCATGGTTGACCAAGAAGAAGATTGTAGGGGAGGTCCAGATCAAGGACATGACAAGTGGTGTATTGTATAATTGGGCCAACTTGAATTGGAAGTTGAATAACCCCTTTAGAATCCGTTTCCTTATTATCATGAGCCTTTATAGTGATGATCTGATTACTTGAATCAGCGTGGGTATATCCTACCTGCTTTATGAACTTTAATGTACAGAGATTGAGAGCAGAGTCATTATTTATCAAGACCCTCTTTACTTTATGTTGAGTGACGAGAACCTCTTTATAGAGGGGTCGATTGTGATTGGAATTGATGGTAGGCATGTCGTTTTAACTAAAATCTAGTTGGTAGGTTGATGATAGGTGTCTCACCAAAGCTTGGAATTGTGTGGGGTTGATGTCATTAGGGACACGAGCATCTTGTAAAGCTTTCATCAAGATGTATTGATATATAGGAGAAGACTTTCGCAAATCTAGGATAGATATTTGCACTACGGTCTTTCCTAAATGGTCAAGGATGTTATAATGAGAGCTCATAGGAGGTGATGGGGCTGATGTTGAGGCTCTAGGGACAAAAATACAAGTGTGGTGAGTGGTAACAACAAATTGAGGCTATTTTGTTTTGACATGTATCATAGACACACGTGGTTCTGCTTGCCCAATATGCCCAATGAGAGTCTCATAGTTAAGCAATACATTCTTGTAGGTGATATTATTAGTGTTGTTATCTTGGTTGTTATTGTTACTAGGTCTAGGATTTTCCTTGGATGTGCTAGGACCTTGGTTATGCTTGGGGGAATCATTTTGATATATTTGTAATTGAGCATTGGATGACGAGGCTTGGCTAGAATCCACATGGATACCTCCTTGATAGATAAGATCTTAGATGTATGTTTTTAGACTTTGACACTTATTTAAGGTATGCCCTTTAATCTTGTGAAACTCACAGTATTCATTCTCTTTAAACTAGGCTAGTTTAGGCTTGGATTCATTGGGTGGTTTGGTCAAAGGATATATAACTGGGTAATTGACCTATAACAATCTAGAAGACAACGCTCAAGGGTTCTCCTAATTGAGTATATTGATGTTTATCGTTCCCTTGATTGGATTGTTGAGGGGGTTGTGGTGCCCCCTATGGCACATATATGGAATTGGGAATGGATTGTTGTTGCCTTTGGGAGGTATTGGCCACTTGAACATGTTTAGAATCAGTGATTCCATCATTGAGTGCATTCTTGTTCTTATTCTAGTAACGAGATTTGTCACCAGATGACTTGTCCTTATTTGAGTTGTACAATTTAATTTTCCCTTTAGCGACAATCACTCTCTCAATGATGGGGCCCTTTTCGATAACCTATATGAAGGTAGTGACATAATGAAGATTAAGAGCATGTGATCCTTTAGGATGGGCATTAGCCACAAAAAGGCTCACCATGTCTTTCTCGCTGGGAGGGGACTTCATACAGCTAGCTATAGCTTGCCATCTTTGCAGGTATTTAGCAAAAGTTTCTCCATCACATTGCTTCTCCTTCAAGAGGTCTAGAGTGTCAATGTCCTCCAAATTAAAGGATAATTATTTAAAAAATTGTTCAAAAAGATTAGCGAAGGAAGAAACTGTCCCCTTCTTGAGACCCATGAACCAATCTAACGTCGAACCTCCTAAGCTTCTAGGGAACATGCATAGGAGATAATTTTCATTGTGTTGGATATCCTAACATTGTACATAAAACTCTTGTAGTTGGGCCTTTGGATCTTTAGTTCTTGTATACATGTTGAACTTGGGTATCTTGAAATGCTTTGGGAAGGGGATAAGTGAAATTGAAGAATCAAATGGATATAGGAAAATCTCCTCAAACTTGAAGGATTTTTTGGATGTACCCGCTTGTAGGTCTTTCAATGTGGCTTTGAGCTCCTCTGACTCTTTATTGGTGGTCAGAGTTGGATTAGATGAATTGGGTGGATATTGCTGATGGGATGAAGATGGGATGAAAGCATTGGGATCATATGAGGGTGTAGGTTGATATTGATTAGCATAAGGTGGATAGGATGATGATGAATTTTGGTAATAAGAGGTGGATGGTGCTTGTTGCTGAGGTGGTGGCTGCCGATAATAGGAAGAGGATGGGGTATTGTGTGGAGCTTGGTAATATGATGACATGGAGGCCTCTTGCTGATAAGGAAGTTGTTGTTGATAATAAGATGTAGATTGAGCACCCTGTTGATGAGGTGGTTGTTGTTGCACATAGGACATGGATGAGGCACCTTGTTGGTATGGAGGTTGCTACTGAGTATAATAGGGATTGTTTTGGTAATTGTACATGACATTGGGTTGTGGCGTGACATATGGGGGATGTTGTGGATTAGGCTATTACTGGTATGGGTTGGTGTGTGATTGCATAGGATTTGTGTAAGGAGGTGGTTGAGTCCATGGTGGATTTTGAGTAGTCACATGGATGTTCAGATTAACATAAGCAGTGTATGTGCTGGATGAATGATAGAGATATTGTGCAAGGGCATTATGCTATGTTTGTGTGGAAATGTGAGTATGTGATTGTTGATAAGAAGGGAGAGATGGGATGTGCTATTTTTGTGGGACCATGATAGAAGCACCATGAGGTGGTTGTTGAGGGTGTGATGCAGTTTGCATTGCCTGATGAGGATTTTGTATATGAGTGACAGTATGCTGTTGTGGGTTTGGAACATTTTACTATGGCATGTTCTGTTGCAGAATTGAAATGTTTTGTTGGTGGGGTTGTTGATGATTCTATTGTATGGGGATAGAAATGACAACGGTATGCTGTGGTAGTGCTTGTGAGGGGATAGTTGCATGCCACGGTGGTGCCTGTGAGGCAATGGATTGATGAGGATTAATGCGAGGTTGTTGGAATTATGGAGTATTACTTTGAGGGGGCTATAGGAGATTGCCTATGGGTGTCGATCCTGGTGGTGGCATCAATGTGAGAAAGGGATTTCCCCTAGTGTTGATGGGTGGTTGACTAGAATATTGAGGTGGGAGTGGGTGAGCAGATGAGACATTTTGTGGCATGCCATATGCATAGGGATTATAAGGATCAAATGGGGTTGTAGAGGCTGTGGATGGAAGGGGAGGATAATTGACAACTTGATGTATCACAACATTTCCAAACTGAGGATGATACCAGTTATCTATTGGTGCACCCTCAAGAACATAAGAATTTTTGGGAACATTCTACGGGTCTTGATGGATGGGAGGGGGTTGGGTGTTGGTGTACTATGACTTGTCAAAACCAGACGGTGGTTTGAATCCCTTCATGAGTAGAGTAGTGAGGATCTTATCCCCTCACTCATCAAGGGGGAAATCTATCATCTGCATGTTAGTGAGATTGTTTAGGTATTCATCGACGGTGACTTTAGGCTAATTGATCATGTTTTTGTCACTGGGTAGTGAAGTATTTTGACCATCAGTGTTAGATTATGATGAAGCACCATTATGAGGGTCTTGAGGGATGTTCACACCATTGTTAGGATCCTAAGAGGCATTCACACCATTGTTGGGACCTTGGGAGATGTTTTACCTATTGTTAGGATCTTGAGGGATGTTCAACTGGGAACCTTGACCTTGTTGTTGTGCCATTTGCTTCTTGGTTTGTGATCTAGTTTGTACGGGCATGAAAATGCAAAATTACTAGGTGGACCTCAATGCAAGGATGACCTAAATGACTATTGGAAAATTGATTGGATTGGATAAAGGATTGATTGATGGGATGATGAGATTAGATAATAGGATAAGGGTTGATTGGATGTTTGGATTGAATATGATTAATTGGATGATTGGATAGGATTGAGATTGGATGATTGGATAGGATTGATTAGATGATTGGATAAGGATTGATTGATAAAGTGATTGATAGGATTAGATGATAGATCAGGATCGTTTGACGAAATGATTGACAAGATTGGATGATGTAAGGGATTCTAAACCCAGTTAGAAAATTTCCCTAGGTGACTGAAGGCATTGGTTGATCGGATTAACGACACTGAATCCACCTCAAGATGGAAATGGATTGATTGGGCAGAGGATGATGACTTATGACATCGAATCCACCTCAAGATAGAAGTGGATTGATTGGTCCAAAGACAATGACTGATGTGTAGGATGACGATCAAATTCAGATGCCTAGGTCAATTCGGATAATAACCTTTAAAACAAGGTTTAGGGGATTTGGATCAAGAGAAAAATGATGAATGATGCAACATAGAGATTCTCCAAGGGTGCCTATATGATACAGGTGATGACTGAATGACCTTTGGAAAGTGCAAATTATAAATTTCAAGTGGATAGAAAGGGATGAAAGTGTTTAGATTACAAAAAATGACAAGGTTTTAGGTCCCCAACTATTTGACTCTCTAAATTGGGTACAGTTGCCTATTTAAGGGGTGTGGTCACCTATTCCTAGGGCCTAATATCCTAATTGGTTTCTTTGAACTTGTTTAAATTAGAAACGAGGTCAAACAAGCTATTAGAATGGGAAAACAAGCCTAACAAGGGGTGAAATGGAATGAGTTCCTCGAATGGGGAAATGAGATCCTTAAACAATGAAACAAATTTCTCGAACGATGAAACAGGTTCCCCGAATGGCAAAACGGGTTCCTTGAATGATGAAATGAGTTCCTCGAATGACAAAACAGGTTCCCTAAATGATGAAACAAGTTCCTTGAATGAAAAAATGGGTGTTTGGAATGGATAAACGAATTATTGGAATGGGAAAATGAGCTCTCAAAATGGGAGAAAAATGCTCAAAATGGATAAATGAGTGCTCAGAATGGGAAAACGGGTTCTCGGAATGGGTTCGCCTATTTGGTAGAAATATTGACAATTCTGACCCAAAACAAGCTAACAAAGAGCTGATGCAGAGGGATGGTTTTCCTGTTTGGTAAAAATTCTAACAATTCTGACCCAAAACAAGCTGATAATAAGCTGATGTAGAGGGTAGGTTCACCCCTTTAGAGGGAAATTTCATCTATTTGGTAAAAAGATTGACAATTCTGACCCAAAACAAGCTAATAACAAGTTGATGTAGAGGGTAGATTTTCCCCCTTAGAGGGAAGGTTCACTTTTTTGGTAAAAATATTGATAATTCTGAGCCAAAACAACCTGATGCAGAGGGCAGGTTTGCCCCTTTAGAGGGTAGATTTGTCTGTTTGATAAAAAGATTGACAGTTTTGACAAAAATAGGTTGATCAAAGGCTAAGACAAAGGGAAGGTTTTCCCCTTTAGAGGGAAGGTTTTCCCCTCTATAGGAAACATGGACTTGATTTAAGTGAAAACAGCCAGCAAGGACCAAAAACATAGCAAACAACAAGCAATAAGATTGACTTGACAAAAATTCACTAGTTTTACACAAGAAGATAATTCAGACAAAACAATCCTACGATTAGTGTTAAAGGTATGGACAACATAGTCCTTAATCTAGGATGAACAAGGTGTCTAGGGAGTCCTCGATATACTCTTGGTATGTGAGGCACAACCATGAACACCAACCCATCATAAATGTGAGTCAAGAAGCCCATCGAGATACTGAAGGCTCAAACCAACTCTTCATGTCTATCTAGATATCGCCCTAGCTTCATCGCTCTGCTAGAAATGATGTGACTAGATTGGGGTATTGTTTTGGCTCTCCCCCCTTTGTATACCTTACAGGTACATGTGGTTTGGATCATCCCTTGGGTTGATGAAATCCCCAAGTAGGTCCTGCTAAAGCACAAAACACTAACCATTTTTTGCTACTCCCTAGGCTCACATGAAGTGCAAGGGGAAAGCTTAGATGGGATAGTGTCTCCTTGGGTGACACAAATGGACTTTTGAAGACACAAAAAATAAAATAGTTGACTCTCCCCTAATTAAACTATGTGCCTAGACATTAAAGAAAAATGACAAAGCAAGCAACTAATTAATAGTCAAATCCGTCCACCCTGCATCAAATATATTAGAAGTTTATATCTTGGTCTTCAATAAGCATTGAGAGTTACACAAATGTTAGAACAAATTGCAAATGCAAACATGATAGGTTAGGGTCAGTAATAATTGAAAACAAAATATGAAAATGAGATTTACCCACTATTTTTTACCTTGCAAAAGTCTCTATTTAGGGCAGGTTCACCCCTCTATAAGGGAAAGTTTGCCCCTCTTCAGAAAATAGTTAGAAAACAAGCTAAAAATTGAGTTTTGACTACTATTTGACCTCTGTCAAGGGTAGGTTTTCCCCTCTATAGAAAACAGTCAGAAAATAGAGTAAAAACTAAACTTTGACTTGTTGTTTGACCTTTTTCAAGGGAAAGTTTGCCCCTCTGTAGAGAACAGTTAGAAAAATAGGCTAAAAATTGAAATCTAAATGTTGTTTTACCTGTGTCCAGGGAAGGTTCGCCCCTCTATAAGGACAAGTTGCCCCTCCATAGAAAATAGGTAGAAATAGAGGCTAAAAACTAGTTCTGATTTTTAGAAGGGTGACCCTACAAGGCAAGTTCACCTATTTGAAGGAAAGGTTCACCTGTTTGGGGGTAGGTTCACCCCTCTGCAGGGGTAGGTATGCCTCTTTGTGTGATTAACCTACAAAAAGTCAAAAAATAACAAACATAAAGAAAAAGAGACTCGTTTGTGGGTCCCATTGGGCATTCCAAAAATATGAACAAGTGTTTATACCTAATCTAAAAGATGCAAAATAAGATGAAAATGAAGGAAAACACTTAACACCTCAATGATTAGGCTATGTTAAACTTAAACAAAATAAATATTAAAATGAAGCTAATTAAACCTTGTTCAAGTTTGTTATTTGGTTGGCCCTTGATCTTGAATGCTTTGTGTGCTCCTTTGATGGCAAGGTGTGATGCAAATAGATGTAAGGTGAGTATGTGATGGGATGATAAATGTGGATGCAATAAGGATGAGAGGTAATGCAAAATCTAAAATGAAAAAAGATGGCTTGAGAATGGCTTGAAAATTTGAGAGCATAAGGGTGCTAAAAATGCCTAAGTTCTATGAATGAATAAAAAAATGGGGGTATTTATAGAAGTTGAATTCTCTAGAGAATTCAACGGTTAGGATTGAACCACCATGGCTAAGATGGAGGGCTATGGTGAGTTGAGCACTCACAAGCCCTTACATCTTGACATATTTAGGATGAAGTGTCCAAAGGACATGGTGAGATGGAAAGGGTACAAATGATGTGGAGAAAGGACAAGTGATGTGGAAGAAGGACAAGTACTTTGAAAGTACCATGGGAAATGAGAAGATTTCCTAAAAAAGAACTTTTTGTTCCCATATGAGAGGAAAGTGACATATGAAGAATTTTAGTATTCCTCAAAAATCCCCATGGGGAAGAGGAAAGTAGTTGGAGAAATAAATGTGAATTAAAAATTCACATGATTGAGAATAATCGTGTGGATAAAACAAGGTTCCCAACAAGTAGGATTTTGAAACATGTGAGTGATGTGACAAGTCAAAGGTTCTAGAAGACCTTGGAACATGTGAATGATGTGACAAGTCAAAAGGTTCTAGAAATTTGCATGGGAATAAGGAGAGTCTTGGAAGAATAAATGTGAATTAAAAATTCACATGAGGAAGAGAGGGGTCTTGGATGAATAAATGTGAATTAAAAATTCACATGGGAAAGAGGGTTAATGTTAAATGTGGAAAATGTGAAGGTTGACCAAAAAGATATGCTAAATGTAGCAAGGGGATTAGATTAAGGTTGTGAAAATACATGATTAAGAAAATTAATGAGAGATTAGAAGCAAGTGGGAGATTATGGAGGATGTGGCATTAATCTTGATTAAAGTGTGCACATCCTAATCATGGATTAATTGCATTAATCCAGATTAGAAGAGGGTTATGGAGGATGTGACAAGAAGAGAGAAAAGAAAGAATTTAAAATTGATTTTATTCAAAAAGGTCAAATGACTAAATTAAATAAATTGATATGTTTATTCAATTTAGAGAGGAAAAGGTGTAAGGTAAAGTATTTAATTGTTAAATTAAATACTTTAGGGACTTTAGGCAGAAGGTGCAATTTTAATTAAGTAAATCATTTAATTAATATTGATGAAATACATGAATAAAGTAGACGAGTTTGACTGTGGGAGTGGTCAAATTTGGATGTCTACAAAAAGAAACTGACCATTATAGTAACATTCCATTAAAGTATTCATGGAAATGGACCATAAGTGACTCCTTTCCCTCTCTAAAGAAAAACACACAGAATAATAGTGCAAGGGACATTGTAGTAATCAAAATATAAGAGTAGCAAAACTTGTAAATCATAAGAGATGAAGGGAAATATGTTAGGTTCAACAAATGTAATTAGGAAAAGTTTTCATGTTAGATTTCAAGTAGCATAAAACTAAATCCCTAATCACCAATAGAGCACAATGAAAAAAAGAAGCATAAGAATAGTGAAAGAACATCACCTAATCTTCAAGCTTCCATTGGTTGACCTCCATTGGCCTTCTCCATCTTGCTAAAAATGGTATAATTTCCATCAGATTTGAAGTGCAACTATAACCTATGTCTTAGACAAGAAAAATATTGAAGTAATGTGTGCTCAAGTACTCTAGTTCTCAAGAAAGTTGTGTCAAAAATGGATTAAGAGAGTGCCTTTTAAAGAATTCCAAATTGAGAATGAATGGCTAGGATTAAAAGTTGGTGAAGCCCTAAGATCAAAGGCCATGATTCAATGTGATAAGGATGATTAGGGTTAGGGCAACATTAGGTCAAATTTAGGGAAAGCTTTGAAATGAAGGGTTGAGATTTAGCCAATTAAATCAATGGTAGAAAATAAATGAGATAAAATAAGAGGTATTTGAAATAATAGAAATTATTTAATTTATGGAGGAAATTCGACTTTTGGGAGATAATGGTTTAATTCGTAAATGGAAATAAGACAAAAGACAATAAATAATTATTCTAATTATTTATTTGGTGGGATGGAAAGTGGATTAAATAAATTAGTTTATTTAATTGAAGAATAAATGGTAATGTTATGGAGGAAATAAAGATTGATTAGTGATGTATTTAAATAAATATAATCTATTTATTTAAATAATCATGGAGAAATAATTAGAATTTATGACATTAGGAAATAATCAAATGATTTAATTATATGAGGAGGATGTTTGACATAGAAAAATAGGGCTCAGGGGCTTAGGTAATTTTTATGTGTCTATAGGTCTCATCCCTCCCAACCCCTCTACCTTTGTTAGGTCTTTCCCCCCACCCTAATTGGATAATTATCTATCCCTCTCAATTCTCTATCACACTCAGGTCTCAGTCCCTACAATGCTACCTAGACTAATCTCTCTCACTCCTATCCCCTCTCTCTATCTCAAGTTTCACTCCCTTCCTCTCAACCCATCTCCCATTGTCAAGTCTTTCCCCCCACCCTAACTGGATAAATCTCTATCCCTCTCAAGTCTCTATCGCTCTTAAGTCTCAATCCCTACCATGCTACCTAGACTAATATCTCTCAATCCTATCCCCTATTTCTATATCTCAAGTCTCACTCCCTTCCTCACTATATTTGGAAAACATTTTAAAGCAACACAATTGGAAAATTCCAAATTTGGTTTACCTTGAAATGGTAAAATAGGTGTTGACCTTGTGATTCAGGCTCACATGCTTTTGCATTTGTCTAGTTCAATGCTTTATCCGACTCAAAAATTCTTGTTTTATGCAGTTGACTCATGTTGTACCAACCTATGCTTGATCCATCACTTTTTTACCACCAATTTGCATGCTAGACAACGTAGAAGAAGACATTTTGAAGTTTCTACATCATTTTACATTATCTTAGGTGATATATTCATTTTGGTAATATTGAAATGTTTTTATTTAGTATATATGTTTGTTTTTTACAATATAAACTAAATTCCCTTAATGAATTTATTAATCATCACAATTGGACATAGAATTCAACATTGAATTAAATGGGAGTTACATAAAAAAATTTAATTTTTATGAGTTTGAAGAAAAAAATTGAAAAACATGACATAATTGAGATGAATTCATGTTTAAAATTATATAAACGACATCAAATTAACACAAATTTGCTTATTAATTCTATTTGCATTGCTTATAATAGTCCATTTCTAGCATGGCTAGTGGAATTTACTCTATTTCAATTTAGGTAGATGTTTATATATTGAGTTTTTTTGTTTTGTTTTGAAAATTTATAGACCATTTATTTGATGATTTTATTAATCTTCATTGTTACACATAAAATTCAACATTAAATTAGATGGGTGCTACATGTAAAAGTTTAATTTTTAGGAGCTTGAAGATATAAAATGGAAAAAATGACATAATAGATTCAAATTCATTATTAGTGATGGTTATGGGAAATTTTTTATTTTCAACTAATTTGGAAAATCTAAGAACTTTCATCAATGTTAATGCAAGTTTCCATTAATTTTGTTGTGCCATAAAAAATTCACCTTCATCATGTGCTTAGATAAATTCAAATGACTATACATAGTTGTTTTAATGCAAGTTTCCATTCCTTCATACCATTTACCTTTCTAAGAAATAAAAAGGGGAAAATTTTGTGCAATTGAAATTTTTTTTTTGTTTCTAAGTTACCTCATTGCCAAAGAAATAGTGAATAATTCCAAGATATAACATCACAAACCCTTCTTTGAATTCATGTTCTTCATGGCTCAATTGACAATCACAATGTGGTTTTGACAACAATAAGCACAAGATTCTCTAGTTCCCAAAGGTAGTATCAACTTATACCCTGGGTTTGACATAAGTCTTTGCTCCTAAGCACTCATCCACACTCCAAATACTCCCCTCAAACCCATCTTAACATTAATCAACACTTACATGAAGCAATTTTGTACAAATGCCTCAAAGTACTAGGTTTTACATATTATAGTTGCAAAAAGAAACAAACTTCCTCAATAACTCAAACAAAATGATAATTTAGAAACCCTCATTTTTTTAGCACATGCATATAGGCCTACAAAAAATTAGTACCAAGTTTCATATATTTTCACCAGATGCATCAAAAGTTATGGGTTTTTTGCAACTCATTATAAACCCTAGGTTGGGGGAAAAAATGTTTGATAAGATATGTAATGTTTGATAAGTCACATTAGTTATGCAATGTAAAGTAATGCTTTGAATTTTAAAGATATGCAATGCAATGTAATCAATAATATCAATATGTTTCATAAAATGCTTGGTGTGTTTCATAAAATGCAATGTAATCAGCAGTATGGATATGTTTGAAAAAATGCAATACTTACTTTTCTTGCAATATGAAGGTAGATGTATGTATGAAAAATGTTGTAGTATAGACATGTTTGATAATTCCAAACATCTCACTGCCTTCTTTCATAAAATGTTGTGTTGTGTTTCTTCAATGATATCAATATGTTTCATAAAATGCATTACTTACTTTTGTTCTATGCGTGTTTTTGAATATATAACATTCAACGTCATGCTAAGGAAATTGCCAAAGGCTCTAACACCAGAAAAATGTGCAGTTAAAAATGAAAGGAGAAGAGAATAAAAAATTGTAGCTCGTGAAGCAAAGGAATTGCAGCCCATACAACTAGAAATGACCGTGCAATCTAAGAGAGATGTCCAATTGGAAAAACAAAGGGCACAAATGAAAAAAATTCATTGAATGACACAAATGGATCTTGAAGTTGGGGGTACATCATCAAGCATAGGTGAAGTTGAATGCACATCTCCAGTTGAAGACACACCAACAACAACATCTGGTTTTCCTAGTACATCAAAAATCACATCTACAGTTGAATACACACCATCAACAACATTGGGTTTTGAAATTACATAAAAAAAAAACATCTCTATTTGAAGGCACTCCACAAACAACATCTCAATTCTAAGGTACAACATCATTACATGTCAATCTCAAGGTATGTCATCGATTGCACCTCTAATTGAAGGTATGCGATCTATCTCGGATGTTGTTGACATTCCTAATGTTGACACAAATTTACATTTGATAACTCCTAGAGTTTTGCATAGAAAACCTAAATTTTTTATTGATATTGATTCCAATGTTTTGAAATTGATGGCTAATAAGATTGGAAAAAATGTTCATGTCAAAGATATGCATAGAGGATATGGAGTTTATTTTTTGAGAAGCTAAGTGAGGGTGGAAGATGCCAACTATTTGTTGAAATGATGAGGCAACTCAAATTTAGGCCCATCATGAAGTCTCTTGGGCTAAGAGTTTCAAATTACTCAAGTGAAAATTCCATTGTATGGAACTTGATGAGTGCACACGAGAGTGTGGTTTCTACCTCACACACGAAGGATAGTTGTGCCACACGATGTGTGATGACAAAAACACTAGTAAGTAGTCAAAAAAGGAACAAGGTGAACCTTACAAAGAAAAGTAATTAATTTAAAATAAGTAGGTCATCTCTAATGAGAGCCAAAGGAAGGTGTGAAAGAGTGGAGGATCCCAATAGCAATGAATTATGGGCATTATCGGGTAGAGTGCCATAGAAAGATTAAAGAATTGCTCAAGCCTTGAGATATATAATAGTAGATTGTGGGAAGGATAACACAAGGACCTCTCCCAATCAAAGATATGTTGTAAGAAGGAGAATTGGTAGTCAAATTCATGAGCCACATCCAAAGCATTATTTGGATACCACTAAAACCCAATTTTTTTCTAATTTTGTACGAAATTTTCCTCAAATTAAAATATGTCAAAAGTATTTTGAAATGATAAAGCCTTTTTATGTCAAAATAAATCACACACACACACTACTTTTTGTAGAGTACATATTGAGTTTTCTAACCATTATGATGTTTATCGACGTATATGTGTAAATATGCATACTAACAATGTTTTGTAGGAATGTAACATAAGGCCTCCAACTAATCCTCAAGGGAATTCTTATCTTCCATTTTATGTGAAAAAGTGGATGGTCATTTTTTTTTACAAGAAGTCATGTTTGGATGGCACATGTGATCATTGTGGTGGGATGCAATATTTGCCAATTTTCCAACACATGGCTAGTACACACATAATTGGAAATAGAATTGTGGAATTTGGAAAATATAAGACAATGCCCTATAGTCTAAAAGATGGGAAAGAAGAAAAGAAGTGTGAATTGGTTAGTGATAAGATTCTAGTGTATCAGTCTATGGGAATTTTCTATGATTAGGTGGTCTATGAGTATGCAAGGCATACCCATAGATCTTGATGGTTAGACTCACATTTCAAGTTATGCAAGGACACGTTTCCACTTCATAACATTATTTCAGTTGTTGACTTCATGGAGAACTACACACTACAGGCATAGAATGAGGTGCAATCACAGTACTACAAATCCACACAGGTTTCTATATTTGTGCATATAACATTCATTCATACAAATGATAGTACATAGGATAACATGAAAGCATTGAGGGAGCACTTATACATCAGTGATGATCACACACATTCTACAAAGTTTGTGCAAGGTTGCTTTCAAATGTTCTATGTTGATCTAGCTAAAAGGGGCATATCATTCAGTCAACATATCATATGGTCAAATAATTGCACATCACAATTCAAGAACTCCAAAATGTTTTACTAGTTGAGTAGGATGCATAGGATCAGTGGTGTTCCTCATATTTGGAACTTTTCATAGGCTAGGCATAGAAAGGGGGAGCATGATGGAGTAGGTGCATGTATCAAAAGAGCCTTAGCACAAGAAGAATTAAAATATAAAGATAGTGTAAAGTTGGCAAATGCAAGATCAATTTTTGAGTGGTCCAATCATACAATGGGTCCAGGTAGTGAAGGTAATTATTTAGTTCATAGGTTTTTTCATTTAGTAGATGATACTAACATTGCGAAATATGAGGATTGTTGTACACTAATAGGATCGAGTGAGCTACACTCTTTTAGAAGCTCAAGTGTAGGTACATGGACTATCCATACACAAAAGATGGCATGCCTTTGTCATGCATGTACACTTCAAGCATAAAATGATTGTGAGTCAACATAGTGGGTTGAAAAATGGTCTGTAAGAAGTTTAACCCCACTTGACACTTATCAGCTCCTAATGGATCTATAAATTACGAAGATGCAATCATCCATTGACTTTGATCATGTATCAAAACTACTAGAACCAAGTAATATATCTTGCTTCTAGGTTTTATTTTGGTTTTCATTAAACACATCTAACAAGATTAACATATCAATGCAGGGCATGTTTATTTGGTGATTGTAGATGAAGACAATGAAGAGGGTACAAATTATTACCTATTTCATTGTATTGAGGCCAAAAAGAAATTGGAGGCCCCAGTTATAGATAGAGAAAACACAAAATATCCTATAGGTTCAGTGGTTGTTACTGGAACATGGCTTATAAAGTACCCAATTAAGAATGTTGTAGTTTGGTTGTTTGAGGACTTCGACGAGCATCAAAAGATTCTTCACTACTCCAACCTCATCTTCACAAACAATGTTCATTTGATCAAATATAAAGGTAGATCTGTGAACAAGAACTTGTGAAAAGTGTGTGAGTTTGACCACAAGACAATACTTGACACAATAAAGAGTAGACAAGACTTGAATAGTTCCCTGGATTGATTTGTAAGTATACACATTGAATTTGTAAAGTCATGTTATTGATCACTGCTTTCTTTCAAGCATTTAAGTTTGATTGTAGAAGGATTTAAAAAATTGCATTATTGTTAATTTTTGAAATGATAATTATATGCTACTCTCTATTGACTACCTTTAAGTTGGTATTGTCTAAATTGGTGTTTGATGTTATATGTATTTAGAACTGCCATTGATGCATTTGTGTCTATATTTTAACCCACTTATTAATTGTATGTTTTCTTTAGTGACAAGATATGCAAGACTAGTGAAGGAGAAAAAAGGGAAAGGCTTCATTAAAGATTATCAAATTAAGAAAATAACAACATCAGTTGCTAGTGCAAGTGTTCCGTGGTATGAGAAACATCAGTTGCTGCTGCATTTTTTGGTTTTCAATCTTCTCTTTATTTTCCATTTCGTAGATTTTTTGGATTCTTATAACATGCATGAAGGTGATAATAGATCTGGTCAAAAGGTGTATGCTTGACATTATTCAGTTATTTGTCTTTTAATGATTTTTTATGTGAGTCCATGTCTAAAATTTATAGGCTTTTGTAAGTTTTTTGTGGACCAAATTCCAATGAGACTACACAACCACAAAGAGGCTACTACCCATATGTTTCCAAGGGAGTAGAGGATGTACATGTTTTGGAGCATTTTGGAATGCAAATAACTAGTCCACCTAAGGTGGATTGGAGAAAACAAATTGGGCAACAACTCCTTTTGTTTCTTCTTGTACAATATATTTCATGATCTAGGCTGCAAATGGGAGGAATATTTCCTTGTATGTATTGCTACAAGTATTAAGAAATGGGAGGATTTTCAAGATGTTCTTCATTCACTATTATAATATTTTTTATTGACTTGGTGTATTTTTTGATATACAAAAATAATGAGAAATTAATACATGTAAATCTATATATTCCTTAATATATGCCTCAATTATATATGTATATTACTTTTTAAAATTTAGTTGAATTTTTTTGAAACAATGCCTTCTATTGTACAAAGGAATATTTAAAGTTGTCTCTTTACATAATCTTAGTCACCCTTCAAGGGCTTCATTGAAAAGTAATGCACAAGACATCTTAGTACACCTTGCCACCATTGACAACCTAGCCTAGTGGGAATCGAAGGAAGGAAAAACACACCAACAAGGATAAAAATGCATGAACAGTGGGGGAAGCAATGTTTCAATACCCTCCAACACCTTTGACAACTCCCAAAAAATCTTCAACCAACCAATCTCTCCAAATAGTCACTTGGCATTTGATGCTCTTGTCAACTTTGACAACATAGTTACATGGTCAATAGCATAAACAAAGGATGGAAAAACATAAGCACATACCTTGGGTTGTCTTAGGTTATTAAAAACATATCACAATGATTCTCAACCCTTTTTGATCTTAGTATTCCATGATACAATGTTCCAATGCACAAATCAACATTATGGTTTATTGACAAAATGCATAAATGATGCACTATTACTGATCCAAACTCAAAAATCAAAGATGAAACTTAATCCATTTTCACTTGTGCATGTGAATATCATGAAAATAAGCCCCATGAAATAATTAAAATTCCTTTTCAATGCTTTTTTCATAAAATAAAAGACCTTTGACTTAAATACTTTATGGTTGTTCTTTGAGTATTGCCTTTTCCTCTATGGTGCAACTTTCGTTTTGTAACTTGTGTGAACAAAAGAGCTATTCCAATGCATTCAGGTGGGTACATTTATGCTAGGAATAGTCCTGTTTCACACCCAAACATGTTGAATCGCTCTAAGCTACGTTCAATCGATAAAATCCCTTAAGAGTTCGAAGTGCAAAATGGCTACAATATTTAATAGGTTGTTATTTGGACATCGTGATGCTTAGAAACTTCTTGTCTGAGTCTATGGGATCATGTTGGGACCCTCTACAATAACCTTTCTTTATTTTTTCTATCTCAAAGGTTTCTTCTCTTGGTGACAACATTTTTCTTGGGGAAAAAGTTGTCAAATGCAAATAGTGCAAAGTTGCAAAGTGGTGCAACTTTTGTTTTGCAACTCGTGTGACCAAACGAACTATTCCAATACATTTGGGTGGGTAAATTTACGCTAGGAATGATCTTCTTTCGCACCCAAACACACCGAATCGCTCTGAGCTACATTTAATTGACATAATCCCTTAGGAGTCCAAAGTGCAAAATGACTACAATCTTTAACATGCTATTACTCGGATACCATGATGCTTATAAAATTATTTTTTGAGCCTATGAGATCATGTTGGGACCCTCTATTATAACCTCTCTTGGTTTTCGCTATCTCAAAGGTATTTTTTTGTGTTGGAAAATTTTCCCTTGGGGAAAAAGTTGTCAAATGCAAGTAGTGTAAAGTTGCAAAGTAGTGCAAATTTCATTCTACAACTCTTCTGACCAAATGAATTGTTTCAACACATTTAGGTGGGTACATTTAGACTAGGCATGGTCCTCTTTCACACCCAAACACGTTGAATTGCTCCGAGCTACATTCAACCAACATAATCCCTTATGAGTCCAAACTACAAAAAGACTGCAATTTTTAGCATATTGTTACTCAGATACTATGATACTTAGAAACTTCTCATTTGAGCCTATAAAATTATGTTGGGCCCCTCTACAATAACCTCTCCCAATTTTCACTATCTCAAAGGCATTTTCCAATGGTGGTGAATTTTTGCTTGGGGAAAAAGTTGTCAAATGCAAATAGTGCAACTTTCATTTTGCAACTCATGTGACCAAATAAATTGATCTGATGCATTTGGGAGGGTATGTTTATGCTAGGAATGATCCTCTTTCACACCCAAACATGTCAAATCACTCATATCTATATTCAACCAACAGAATCCCTTATGCGTCCAAAGTGCAAATTGACTATAATCTTCGACATGTTGTTACTCGAATACCATGATGCTTAAAAAATTCTTGTTTGAGCTTATGGGATTATGTTGGGCCCCTCTACAATAACCTCTCTCATTTTTTTCTATCTCATAGGAATTTTCCCATGGTGGAAAATTTCACTTGGAGAAAAAATTGTTGGATGCAAGTAGTGTAAAGTTGCAAAGTGGTGTAACATTTGTTCTGCAGCTCTAACCAAACAAAAAATTCCAACGCATCTGAGTGGGTATGTTTATACTAGGCACATGTGGTCCTTTTTCACACCCAAACACTTCGAATCGCTCTAAGCTACATTCAACCAGTAGAATCCCTTATGAGTCTAAAGTGCAAAATGACTGCAATCTCCAACATGTTGTTACTTGGATACCATGATGCTTAGAAACTTCTTTTCTAATCCTATGGGATCATGTTGGGTCCCTCTAAAATAACCTCTCTCATTTTTTTCTATATCAGAGGTGTTTTCTCGTGGTGGCAAATTTTCACTTGAATTTTTTTTGTAAAATGCAAGTAGTGTAAAGTTGCAAAGTGGTGCAACTTTCATTATGCATATCATGTGACCAAATAAAGTGTTATGATGCATCCTAGTGGGTACATTTATGCTAGGAATGATCCTCTTTCATACCCAAACACGTCGAATCACTTTGAACTACATTCAAATGACATAATCCCTTATGAGTCCAAAGTGCAAAATGGCCGCACTCTTCAACATGTTGTTACTTTGATACCATGACACTTAGAAAATTTTTGTTTGAGCCTATGGGATCAAGTTGGGCCTCTCTACAATAAAATTTTCTTGGTTTTCACTATCTTTGAGGCATTTTCTTGTGGTGCCAAATTTTTACTTGGAAAAAAAGTTGTCAAATGCAAGTAGTGTAAAGTTATAAAGTGGTGCAACTTTCATTCTGCAACTTCTCTAACCAAATGAACTATTCCAACACATCTGAGTGGGTACGTTTACACTAGGAATGGTGTAATGCCCCTCCGTGAGTTTGGTCTTGCGTGTTGACTTTTTCTGGAGTTTTGTTTCTATTGGGTGTCTTTGTTTGTTTATTTCATTGAGGAGGAAAGCATAAAAAAATAAAATAAAAAAATAAAGGTTTTAGAATAAGTTTATAGAAGCATTTACATAATTGAATAATAGATCTTAATAAATTGAAATTTTAAATAAATAGATTTGTGTAAACAAGTCAAAATAAAAGAATAAATCTATAATAAGAACATGATAAATATATGTTATCATGATTGAAGACTTCCGGTAACTTCCCCGGTAACAGTCACTAATCAATTAATAAGCAACATTCATCTTGTTATGAGATATATAATAAGAAGTAAAAATAGGCAATGCATTTTTACCAGGCATGTCATTACAACCTTCTCTATTCCACTCTTAATAGCTTTATGGAGAATTGAAACGGTTGCATTTATGTAGTAACTAATGTGTTTGAGCACTACGGTGGTAACGTCTTGCGGAGGTTGCTATAACATTGATTACCTTGTAGATCATGGGGGAGAATACTCCTTAATTTGGAACTGTTTGCCTTGCATGGGGGGGAATTACTTTATGTGCATGGAATATTTAGTCAAAGGATATTTAAAAACAAGAAATTACGATGGCCAGGATATCTATCTAACACCTCAAACCTTTGCACCAAAATGGGCTACCCAACCTATGATTAATAAATGGCCAGGAAAATGAGTAGCAAAAACCACCAAGTCCATCTTGTATCAAATCCTAGCAGATAACAGGAACTGCCTCAGACTTTGTGGAGAGGAGACACGCAAGAAGGAGATAAATCTATTATTAGAAAAAGGGTTGAATGAACTTCCTTGCATGTCAGAAGTAAGTGGTGGATTTTTATAATGCATGTGGAATTCAAGAGGAGAGAGAGGGAAAATGGGGTTTAGAATGGGTGAAAAATGGATAACTGGTTCCAAGCTTCAATGTGTGCACAGGCAGGAAGAGCTCTGATAGAGGACCGGTCATCCTCTTTTTGGATCCAGTGATAAAAGGCCGTGAAGAACAAAACCTTCTAAAAGAATGCCTTTCATGTCGAGGCTCAGAGATGGGAGAGTTCTCTCAAGTGCTACATTCCTGAAACCTCGATAATCCTATGGATGAAGTTCCGACTGCTATGGTAGATTCTCTTCCACCTGGATTAGATCGGGTATGATTTCACAGCCTAAGCTCATTAGCTTTGCATGGCATTTGTCTTAAAAATTTAAAGTATTGCATAGGTTTTCTATGTTTTGCAGAGAAGATCAACCGTTTCTTGTCTTCACTGCGTACATAGTCTTCAATACGAATAATTTTGTGAAAGCCATGGTGGCGTTAAAATGTTGGTTTTGGAAGTTTCATAAGTCTTTCAACAATTCCATTTTGAACAAATCCTGTGATCTTTGAAATTCCATAGGACCATATTTTCTTATAGGAATTCTATCAAACAGTTGCATGCTCTATCTGGGTTCTTCATATTGCTTTCATATTTGTTTAAATTTTTAGAGAGTGCATAAGTTTATATAACCTCCTTGAAGTTGTTGGCAACCTATCTCAGTTGTGGCGACTGAACATAATAGGAAGCTTAAAGGTTTAAATATCTCCCTGATTTCATTGTCAATCTATCTTAGCAGCGCACTTGAACACGATAGGATGTAAAGATTTTAAATAACCTCCCTGATTCTGTTGGAACCTCTCACAGTGTAGCACTTGAACATAGAAGGTTATGGATGTTTAAGTAAACTTTTGATTTGTTAGAAACTTGTCACAACCGCACACTTGAACATGGTAGGGTGTATAAATTTAATTAACCTCCTTGATACCATTCCCAATATATTAAAGCTAAAGCTGTTAGGAGTTAGAGAGTGGATCAGTTTAATTAGCCTTCCTGAATCCGTTGGTAGCCTATCACATCTGTGGTACTAGAAATAGTATGTTGTAAATGTTTAAATAATCTCTCCAATTTCATTGTCAATCAGACTTAGCCGAAACACTTGAACATATTAGGGAGTTTAAATGTTTAAATAACCTGTTTGATTTTGCTGACAATCTATCGCAGTTCCAACACTTGAAAATAATAATAATAATGCAAGCAGATGGCGATACTTCCAAATTCCAATATTCACTTTCTAATATACTTGACAACCTGTCACAGTTACAACATTTTGAACTGAGGCATTGTATAGAATTAAATAGACTCCCTGATACCAATCGCAATCTATCACTGCTGAAGTTTTAAACGTTAGAGAGTGTATAAGTTTAAATAGTTTTCCTGAATCCGGAACTACTCTGCTTCCTCCCTTTATAATTTACTATCTTCTAAATTATTTCATTGGGATTTTATCTATCCCTCTCCTATTATAATGCTATCGACTAATTGAAGGTTGGGGGTCTTGCTTTACCTGTATCGATCTCCCCTTGTCCCTGAATTATCTAGAGTTGTGTTGTCAATGTAAATGAAATAGAGGCCATTCTTTTAGGAGAGCCGACATCTCGGGTTAGAAACCAAATCTCCTTAGGGTCTCGTGCAATTCTAGGTCATTGGTCAAAAAGAATCATATATGGAAGATACTCGAGTCACTCCTCGGTAGCAATCTTGTCTACCATTATATTTTCTTTTCCTTATGTCGGTCACCTAAGTGTTTTAGATTGAACCCTATATATATATGAAATCATTCGGTGGTTATTAGTTCCTATTAGGAATTGTTTATACAATTGGTTCCTTTGTTGTTAACAATTAATGATATAATGGTCATCTTGGGAAATGTTAAAGGAACACTTTAGGTCAACACAAGGGTATAGATATATTCTTATGTCAAATCATATTTACATTTAGTAATTAATGGTTAAGATATGATGCTTCTTTAATTTTACAAGGGATTAAAAACTTATGTTTCTCGCATGCCTTTGAATATGTGCCTGTCTTAATGTATCTTCATAGCCACACCCTATGTTGGGTCTACTTCTTCAACATTAACCCTATAGTGTCAGATCAAATTTGGTCTTGTGAAATATAGGTTATAATATACTTTTAGAAAAAGGGTTACAACTTAACAGATTCTCCCTTGAATTTTTGGAATTCCATGTTTATAGTTATGATTCAGTTAGTTATTTATTACGAAGGATATTGTTAACACTTGATTGTATATGTTTTAGTTAGTCCATGAAAAGTGTAATTACAATATCTTCTTGTTAGCATAGTTGAGTTACCTTAGATGTATTGTATTAGATTAATGTGATATCATCATTATTGAATATGGTATTATAATAAATTTGTTATTAAGCTAGGAACAATGACTCTATAGACAACATATCGAAATAACTATATATTTTGGAATTGATAATTAGACCTTGAATTGAGTTGAGAATCAGCGGGTTGATTTTGTTGTTGGTTGTTCCTACAATTGATTCTCTTGTAGTTGCTTAATAGTTGATAGGTTAATCTATCATGTATGTCTTTATTCCATTATTGGAATAGATGTTGAATGAAATATCATGTTGGTAAATTGGAAAATTTGGAATGTTTGAGTGTATTCTTGTGGAGAATTTTGTGTGTAATTTTGGAGATTATGATGAATTTATTTATGGAGGTTGTTTTTGGCTTTGAGTTTGATGTTGATTTTGAGATCAAGTTTTGTTTCCACCTTGTTGGGAAACCCTTGTTTTAGTGATTTATTAGTCTTCCAGAGAAAGGGAAAGAAAGGTGTTGCTTTATCATTGGCCTTCACTTTTGGTTCTTTGTGAACTATTGCTCATATGATCTATTTGATGTTATGGGTTTGGCCTTGCACTTGAAAATAGATTCGTTATGAAGATTTTGTGTAGGATGGTGTATGCATTGCTTAATGCAATTTATCATGTGGCTTTATATGTTGTGCATGGGGGCTTACCTTGATAGTGTCTTTTGAGTTTTGTTGCTCATAGGGGGAGTGGCTTTCAATGGGGGCCGAGACCCGAAAGAGGTCCCAGGGTAACTCATTGGAAGTTTATTAATCAAGTGAAAACGTTAATATTTAATTAGGGGTTTTGGATAGAATCACACATTAACAAGATATAAGTGAATGCCTCACTCATGGCTCAAGTGCTTGTATGGGCTTGAGATGAGTTGAGAAGGCTTGGAATGACAAGATCGTTATCTTGTCTTTATGAAAGATAATCGATTCCGCATTGGATTGCATGTGGGGCCGAGTTTCGTAAGAGGTCACCAAGGTAACCCAAGTTGGGGGCCAGGATCTAGGAAGATTCGCTGGGGTAACCCATGCAACATTGCGATGACACTCTTCCTTTAACAACCATTTATGCTTTGTTTCCCTCTATGTTATTCTTGGGCCTCTGGAAGCACATGTTGGCTTTCATATGTTGATGATTTATTGGTTATTCCTTATGTTGGGCACATCTTGTGTTGCTTATATCTTGTGTTGGAGATTGCCTTATGTTATTGTGGTTCTTGTTGTGAAGTCTTGTATCCTTGTTCTATATGATGGTTATCGTTGGGGTCTTTCTTGTCATCTCTTAGCACGGGGGGTGGCCCTTAGGGTCCACATGGTTGGGTGGAACGTGCTATGCACCCCATTGGGTCCCCAGTCATCGATCGAGAAGTGAAAAATTGTACATTGCAATGACTCTTGAGTTGGACTAGAGTTGGATCTAGTATTGTAGCTTTGTACTCATTCATTTCAAATGTATCATTCCATTTTATTGTATCTTCCCCATTCATGTTGGGAAGCAGCATTGTAATATTGTAATCCTTGATTAATGAGTTGTCCATGTTCATGTTATCTTATGGTTACTGGTGTATACTTACCTTCCATGTGATGTAATGATGTTGTTGTGAAAAGTAATGCAGCCATGTAAACCCGAGGGATTTGTTATATGTAGATCATGCTTAGTTTCATTTCATGTGATGTATGATTATTATGATGTATGTTAGTACTTTTAAAAAAAATCGGTGCCATAAATGTTAGATGTATTAGTATCCTTTATGGTTAATTGGTGGGGCATTACAAATGGTCCTCTTTTGCACCCAAACACATTGAATCATTCTGAACTACATGCAACCGACAAAATCTCTTATGAGTCTAAAGTATAAAATGACTACAATCTTAAGTATGATGTTACTTAGATACCGTGATGCTTAGAATTTTTTTATCTAAGCCTATGAGATCATGTTGGGCCCCTATATAATAACCTCTCTCAGTTATCGCTATCTATATTCAACCAACAAAATCCCTTATGCATCCAAAACGCAAATTGACTATAATCTTCGACATGTTGTTACTCGGATACCATGATGCTTAAAAAATTCTTGTTTGAGCTTATGGGATTATGTTGGGACCCTCTACAATAACCTCTCTCATTTTTTTCTATCTCATAGGAATTTTCCCGTGGTGGAAAATTTTCACTTGGGGAAAAAGGTTGTTGGATGCAAGTAGTGTAAAGTTGCAAAGTGGTGTAACATTTGTTCTGCAGCTCCTCTAACCAAACAAAAAATTCCAACACATCTGAGTGGGTATGTTTATGCTAGGCACATGTGGTCCTTTTTCACACCCAAACACTTCGAACCGCTCTAAGCTACATTCAACCAGCAGAATCCCTTATGAGTCTAAAGTGCAAAATGACTGCAATCTCCAACATGTTGTTACTTGGATACCATGATGCTTAGAAACTTCTTTTCTAATCCTATGGGTTCATGCTGGGTCCCTCTAAAATAACCTCTCTCAATTTTTGCTATATTAGAGGTGTTTTGCCGTGGTGGTGAATTTTCACTTGAAAAAAATTTGTCAAATGCAAGTAGTGTAAAGTTGCAAAGTGGTGAAACTTTCATTATGCATATCATGTGACCAAATGAAGTGTTCTGATGCATCCTAGCGGGTGCATTTATGCTAGGCATGATCCTCTTTCATACCCAAACACGTCGAATCGCTTTGAGCTACATTCAACCAACATAATCCCTTATGAGTCTAAAGTGCAAAATGGCCGCACTCTTCAACATGTTGTTACTTTGATACCATGACACTTAGAAATTTTTTTTTTGAGCCTATGGGATCAAATTGGGCCTCTCTACAATAAAATTTTCTTGTTTTTCACTATCTTTGAGGCATTTTCTTGTGGTGCCAAATTTTTACTTGGAAAAAAAGTTGTCAAATGTAAGTAGTGTAAAGTTATAAAGTGATGCAACTTTCGTTCTGCAACTCCTCTAACAAAATGAACTATTCCAACACATCTGGGTGGGTACGTTTACACTAGGAATGGTCCTCTTTTGCAACCAAACACATTGAATCATTCTGAACTACATGCAACCGACAAAATCTCTTATGAGTCTAAAGTGTAAAATGACTACAATCTTAAGCATGATGTTACTTAGATACCGTGATGCTTAGAAATTTTTTATCTAAGCCTATGAGATCATGTTGGGCCCCTATATAATAACCTCTCTCAGCTATCGCTATCTCAGAGTTGTTTTCCAATGGTGGCAAATTTTCACTTGTGGAAAAAGTTGTCAAATGCAAGTAGTGCAAAGTTGTAAAGTGGTGCAACCTTTGTTCTGCAACTCATGTTAACAAAGAAACTATTCTGAAGCATCCAAGTGGGTAAATTTATTTTCTACATGGTCCTTTTTTGCACCTAAACACCCTAAATTGCTCTGAGCTACATTCAACCAACAAAATCCCTTATGAATCCAAAGTGCAAAATAGCTGCAATCTTCATCATACTGTTACTTGGATACTGTGATACTTAGAAACTTCTTGTCTAATCTTGTGGGATCATGTTGGGCCCCTATATAATAACCTCTCTTATTTGTTGCTATCTCAGAGGTGTTTTCCCATGGTGACAAATTTTTACTTGGGGAAAAAGTTATCAAATGCAAGTAGTGCAAAATTGTAAAGTGGTGAAACTTTTGTTTTACAACTCATGTGACCAAACAATTCCAAAGAATCTAGGTGGGTACACTTATGCTAGACACGGCCCTCTTTTGCACCAAAACACGCCGAATCGCTCTGAGCTACATTTTATTTGCAGAATCCCTTGAGTCTCCAAAGTGAAAAATGATTTCAATCTTCAACATGTTGTCACTTGAATACCGTGACACTTAGAAAATTCTCATCTAAGCCTATGAAATTGTGTTGAGCCCTTCTACAATAGCCTCTCTCATTTTTCACTATCTTGGAGGTGTTTTCCTATGGTGATGAATTTTCACTTGGGGAAAAAGTTGTCAAATGCAAGTAGTGTAAAGTTGCAAAGTGGTGCAACTTTCATTCTGCAATTTGTATGACCAAAAGAACTATTCCAATGTGTCTGGTTGGTATGTTTATGCTAGGAATGTGGTCCTCTTTCACACCCAAACACATCGAATCACTCCTAGCTACATTCAATCAACAAAATCCCCTATGAGTACAAAATGCAAAATGGCTGCAATATTTAGCATGTTGTTACTCAGTAATCGTGACACTTAGAAACTTCTCATTTGAACCTATGAGATTATGTTGGGCCCATCAACGATAACCTCTCTCAATTTTTTCCATCTCAAAAGTGTTTTCCCGTGGTGGTGAATTTTTATTTAGAGAAAAACTTGTCAAATGCAAGTAGTGCAAAGTTGCAAAGTGGTGCAACTTTTGTTCTACAACTCGTGCGACCAAATGAACTATTTTGACACATCTGGGTGGGTATGTTTACGCTAGGAATGGTCCTTTTTCACATCCAAACATGTTGAATTGCTTCGAGCTAAATTTAATCGACAAAATACTTTGAGTCCAAAATGGAAAATGAATCTAATCTTCATCATATTGTTACTCAGATATCATAATGCTAAGAAAATTCTCATCTGAGCCTATGGGATCACATTAAACCCCTCTACAATAACCTCTCTTAGTTTTTTCTATCTCAAAATTATTTTCCTGTGGTGACAAATTTTCGCTTGGGGAAAAGTTATCAAATGCAAGTAGTGCAAAGTGATGCAACTTTCGTTCTGCAACTCGTGTGACCAAATGAACTATTCTGATGCATCTGGGTGGGTACATTTACGCTAGGCATGGTCCTCTTTTGCATCCAAGCATGTATAATCACTCCAAGCTACATTCAACTGACATAATCTCTTATGAGTCCAAAGTGAAAAATGGCTGCAATCTTCAGTATGATGTTGCTTAGAAACTTTTCGTTTGAGCCTATGGGATAGCGTTGGGCCCCTATATAATAACATCTCTTAGTTTTTTCTATTTTAGAGGCATTTCCTATGGTGGAAAATTTTCACTTGGGAAAAAAGTTGTCAAATACAAGTGATGCAACTTTCATTTTGCAACTCATGTGACCAAATGAACTATTTCAATGCATCTGGGTGAATACATTTACACTAGACATGGTCCTTTTTTGTACCCAATCATGCTGAACACTTCAATCTACTTTCAACCAGCAAAATCCCTTATGAGTAAAAAGTGCAAAATGACTGCAATCTTCAGCATGTTGTTACTTGAATACTGTGACAATTAGAAACTTCTCGTCTAAACCTATGGGATCAAGTTGGGCCCCTCTACAATAACTTCTTTTAGTTTTTCTATCTCCAAAGTGTTTTCTCGTGGTGGAAATTTTCACTTGGGGAAAAAGTTGTCAAACGCAAGTAGTGTAAAGTTGCAAAGTGGTGCAAATTTCATTCTACGACTCATGTGACCAAAAAAACTATTCCAACACATTCAGGTGGGTACGTTTATGCTATGCATGGTCCCCTTTCACACCAAAATACGTCAAATCACTCTAAACTACGTTCAACCAGCTAGATCCCTTAAAAGTCCAAAGTGCAAAATGGCTGCAATCTTCAACGGGTTGTTACTTAGACACCGTGACGCTTAAATAATTATTGTCTAAGGTTATAAAATTTCTTTGGGCCCCTCTATAATAACCTCTCTCAATTTTTTCTATTTCAGAGGCTTTTTCCTATGGTGGCAACTTTTCACTTAGGGAAAAAGTTGTCAAATGTAAGTAGTGCAAAGTTGCAAAGTGGTGCAATTTTTGTTTTGCAATTCGTGTGTCTAAATAAACTATTTCAATGCATTCAGGTGGGTACTTTTATGCTAGGAATGGTTCTCTTTTGCACCCAAATATGTCAAATTTCTCTGAACTATGTTCAACCGGTTGAATCCCTTAAGAGTCTGAACTGCAATTATTGTCACTAAATAGTGCACCCTTGCTGAGATGCAATACTCAACCTACTAGTGAAACATTGGATTCAAATATTCAATATCCATGATATATAGTTTTCTATGCTCTAGAGTTATAAAACATGATGTGGAAGTAGTTATAGGACCATGTTTCCCAATGATTTGTCATGTTATTTCACACATAGAAAATGGAAGGAGGTTTTTTAACTTAATTAAATGATGAATATAGGAGAAATGTGATAACTACATGTGGGTGATGCATCCGAAAATCAAGCTTATATTGTTGTTCATAGACATCTAATATCTTCAGAATATCATTAAAACTGACCTATGCATTGATTTCATTTAATGAGATGTCAAGTGTTGTGATATTAGTAGATGCAAATAAATTTTGTTGGTTGGATCAACAACTATCATGTGTTTTGATGCACATTCATGCAAGTTCATAGAGGTATATATATATATATGCTTGTGAGGTTTGAAACATCCACTTGTTCTATAAATGAAAATGCAATGATTTCTAAGCTTTAGAATCAGAACCATTAGTTGTTGGATGCCAACCTCAACCATGAGTTAAAAGCAATACATTTTTCTATGATATTGTTTGTGGGAAGGAGCTCTTAAATTTCATTTGAAACCTTTTGGTGTTAAAGTCCTTGCCACTAGACAACAATAGAACTCAAGAAGCATGGAGCATACACACAAATACATGAAGTATACACACGAATCATGAAGAATACACATGAACACATGAATTATACATTGGAAGCATGAAGCATACATGTGAATACACAAAATATATGTGAAGTATACATGTGAATAAGTGAAGCACAAGTAATTGAAGCATTGCAAAGGATACAAACCACCAGAAATAAAGCTTATTTACACAATACACATTAGATAGAGCTTATTGAGCAATTGAAAATAATTAATTAAGCATTAGATGTAAAAAAAATCCATGCCTACAACATTCAAGCATACAATTAACACAATATGCATGATAACATCATTCAAGAATGACAGTAGCAAAATAAGATTTTCTTTAATAAAAAATTTGTAAGACTATACAATGATATATATTGATAAAAGTATATATAATATATCCAAAAAATCCATACAAGCTTATTGCAAAAGATCCATATGGACATAAAATGTCACATATATATCGATAGTACAAAACATATGTTCCAAAATTCCAAATAAGCATACAATGAATGACCCTAATACAATCATTTCCCTCTAGGGGAAGGAAAAAATCTTGTGCTGCCTTTGAAATTTGGGTAGATGGAGTGCCTATTGGTTCTCTTGTCTTTCAAACATGCTCACTAGTCCTCTTCTCTTCACTCTATACCTTCAGCTGATACAATAAAAAGTAAAGAGGTCAATACATAGAAATTGAATTGTGGAATGACATATAACAAAATATAATCACTTACCACATACATATAGTCATCATGCACATTTACAACATTACCATGTCTACAATTTGGAGTGACAATTACTTGTAGCAACCGTCAAGATAAAAATTAAACTACATAAAAGTATCATGAAATTTTTCTATAATAGACCATAAAAGAGTAAATATAATGTAAAATTGACTAATTTGTTGCATACCTCTCTCAAAGGATTAGAACTATCTATTGCTGGAGCAACTCCATGGTCTATTGTGCCACCAACATCACTAGGGTTGTCTAATGTCAACAACTGCAAATGAAATAACATATATAACAATAATATAACGAAGTTTACATAGTCCCTTTATAAGTATCATAAATGAAAGAGTAAATGGGTGGCCTCTATTGAGACTACAATATAGTGCTTATAGATCATAGAATGGTTAAAGTACCAAGTCCACTAGGATAGTCCAAACTCTTGCAAATGCCAAAGTTTAGTGCTCATTGAGATTCAAATTGCATATGTTGATGAACTAATGTTAATGAGGGCATGTTGTCAACATAGTGATAATGCCACAATGAAGTTCACATGAACGAAGTGAGGATTACTAAGTTTCTAGCAAATTTCAAAGGGATAATGGAACATACATTGATTTAAGACGTGTCTAGGGTTTTACTTTAGCACATGAAGTTGTTGTTGAGGTGTGCAACAGTAATGGAGAAGATAGCTTCGATCAATAATGAGTGGAAGGAAATATTTTTTTCTAACGGTGTATAGGATAAAATTTGGATGGAGGTGCTATAGCATAGAAGGGATAAAGAGACAAGACCAATAGGGGATAATGGAACATATGGTGAAATAATAGAGGTTAAAATGGGATGGGATTTGAATGTGATAATGGAACATGGGATGAACTAGAATAGATTAATGGGATGGGCTAGGATGGGATAACAAAATATAGTGTGAACTATTAGAGGTTAATGGGATGGGATTAGGAATAAAGGAACATAGGGTGAATTAGGGAAAGATAGTGGGACAAGACCACGAGGGGATAATGGACCATAAGGTGAAATAAGAGAGGGTGATGGGATGATAATAGAAGGGGTTAATGGAACATAGGATGGACTAGTATAGATTGATGGGATGGTCTATGATGGGATAACAAAATATAGGGTGGAGAATTAGAGGTTAATGGGATGTGATTAGTAGGGAATAATGCAACATAGGGTGAATTAAGAGGTGTCTAGTGTTTGACTATTTTACATGAAGTGTGAACTTGACTTGTGTGTAGTAATAATAGAGAAGAGTTATCTAGGATGAAATGTGGACAAAGATGGTATAACATAGAATGGATAAAGGAACATAGGGTGGAACATAGGGGATTGCAAAACATCTAGGGTGAAATAATAATGGGTAAAATAATATGGGAGAAGGGAATACTGTCATATAGGATGGACTAGAAGATATTAGTGGGATGGGCTAGGAGGGGATCATGCAAAATAGGGTGAACTATTAAATGTTAATGGGATGGGATTAGGAAGGAATAAAGGAAAAAAAGTGATATAGGAGAAGATAATGTGAAATGATCAAGAGGGGATGATGGACCATAGAATGGACTAGTAGAGATTAATTGGATGAGCTAGGATGAGATAATAATTTTTTTTAAGGTGAACTATACTAGAGGTTAATGGGAAGTAATTAGGAGGGAATATTAGAACATAAAGTGAATTAGGCGATGTCTAAGGTTTGAACATAGGACATGAAGTGGGAACCTAAGGTGTGTAGTAATAATGTATTAGAGATTTTGTCAATAATGAGCATAAGGAAGGAATTCTTGTAACGATGTGTATAAGATGAAATATGGAGGAAGGTGGTATAATATATAAGGTGTTAAAGATTGGGATAGGTGATATAAAATGGTTAAAATATGTGTGATGAAAGGAATGGAAGAATGGGATAGAAGTTGCATGGTAAATATAATTAGGATCTCACAAGACCAACCAATGTTTGTGTTTCTCATCAATTTTTTAGATTTGTATACACAAAATTAAGAAAACTAGCTAACACTATTTTACAACACCATTAATGAATAAAGACTACATGAGTGAAAGTTGTTTGAGGACATGAATTATGAGGTGTGGAGGTCAAAGGTCCACCAAGAAACTGTTTGACATCCAAAGCATGATATGAGACAAACATTCAAATATAACATTCAACTATTCAAATGCATTAATAATATCTTTAATACTAGTTGCATATCTATGGACTCAACGTCAAGAATGAATAAGGGTCGGTAGGAATGGAGCACGTCTCATGAACACTTTGACTTTGAAATTTCATCATATTGATTCTACTAATTTAGTTATTCTTAAATTTCAAAATATAATTTAATAAACAAAATTAAATGAACTTGCTGAATTTTACCTGAGTATTAATGCCAAATATATTCTTCAACAATTCATGTGTCATAGCCATCACCTTTGCAACTGATGTAGGTTGTGTAGCTACATCCTGAACAATCTAATAATCATACACACAAAAATCACCGCAAGTGCCACAATGGTGGGATGGAGCTTGGGGCATACATGTCTCCTCCACAACAGGCTCTACTAGAGGCCTCACACACTGTATAATGGTTTGGGTGGGCGAGCTAATCAACTCCAGCGTGTCCACCTCTACACTGTCCTTAACAATGGAAGAAACAATGACATGCTCCACCACGGGTTTGGCCAAGGGTCTTAGTTCCAATTGTGGATTATGTTGTGCAGCAGGTCTATCATGTGTATAGCGCCCACCTCTACCCTGAAAGTCTAAGATGTCAAAATAATTTGGCATCTTATTGAGGAAAAACTCACAATAGAGTTTCCTCAAAAAGTATTGTGGGACCTCATGGTTATTGCATGGAGGTTGGTCAAATACCATCCACCACCACTCCCAAAGTTTATTTTTAATTAATTCATGGTGGCACTAATGGATGGGGAACCTCCTACATGCATGAGACAAAGGTATGTTGTTCTCGAGTCTGTAAATAGGGCACACAAGTTGGCTTTGCTAATTTTTGTTTTTTCACATCTGCATATGACAAACCACTAGCATAAAATTGTCTCATCTCATGCCTCTTATTTGACCAAAAAATTATTTTCTTGCTCATTTATCCTACATGAGATACAATTGATTTCAATGATTTGGTAATCCCTCTCCTATAAGGGTGGGTTTCAACATTCTTGGTTAATCTTCCAATTCATTTTTCAATGTCTCTTTTATTATTTTTTATTTGATTTAGGATATTTTCTTGTGTTCCTTGAGGATTCCTATGAATTAATGAAGGGTTTTTAGGTTGTTCTTGTATAGGAGGCTCTTCGTGAGGGGGAAATTGTGAGTTCTCAATGTTTAGAGTTGGAGATTCATTCCCTGAGAATTAGAACAAAATTTAAAAAAAAAAACCAATTTCAATCTACATTCTAAATCAAATTCGAAATAAAAACAATAAAAATACATACCTCTTCCCAATATTTAACCTCTTTGACGTGTTGATGACATCCTCGTGAAGGATTGCAAGCTAAGAGTGCAAAAAATGGAAGAGATTTAGCGAGTGTGAGTTGTAGAGTTGAAAACCTCCAAGCCAAGCTATAGGTTGAAAAGAAAATGAGGTTTAGAATGCAAGATTTCATTTAAATTCACTTTTTGCATTTGGTGCATGCAAAATTTTGCATGCGCCAAATGATCTATTTTGACCTTTTTTTTCATTTTTTTTCTAATTTGGCTTCAAAATTGTGTCACAAATTCGTGCACTTACCCTACCCAAACCCCTAGCATTCCAAGATATAACTATCATTTATGAGAGGAAGCAAAGTAGGAGTCCAATGTCTTAACAACACCAGATTCCACCAAAGATTCTCCCATAATCTTCATCTTCTCCAAGTCTTTCTTCCTTCCTACTTTATCCATCTTATGATTAGTCACTTTCTTTAAACTCTTTTGATGGATTCCCAGAAGAGGTCCATTCTTCTTCTTACCATCATCCTTGGTCCCAACATTAGTTTCAAACTCATTTAACCCATTAGTACCTATGTGCACCTGAGGATGTTCCTCCAAAGGATTAGGAATGGAAACAACCACAAGAATTATTACATTCTCCTACCCAAAACCTCCTAGATTAGCTAGGGATGAAGATGTAGCAATTCCTTCCTTTGAAGCATCATAAATTTTAGTTGTCAGAGGATGGCACTAAGGGTATTGACCTACTAGATCCGAACCTTAAAAAACCTGACTCCCAAAGATGAGATCATGTTCCATTGAATCCAACTCTTCAAAATTTTCAAGCACGTCAAATTTGTTACCAAAGGATTCTCTAAGAGTGGCTTTGTTTTGGAAGTTTGGTGCCTTTTCTCTCGACTAGGATTTCATAGGTATAAACCCATTTGAATTAGGCTCCTTATTTTGAATTAAAGATTTTCCTTTTGCATTAGAATTATTTGCATACACACCTAGCTAAGGTTGGTGGGTTTTAGCATGTAGCTTGGGGAAATTTCTTTACAAATGCCCATATTCATGGTAAGTATGACAACAAAAAGGAAGTGCTTCATAATTCACTTGTTGAATCCAGCACATACTTCCTAGCCTAATTTCAATATAATTCAATAAAGGGTTATTTAGATTAATTTCCAAACAAAAATGAGCAAAAGAAGTTACCCTTTGACCAGAGTCTAATAGGGGGCCCCAAGGGCATCCCTAGAACAACAAAAATAGAGTGAAAGATGTCCTTATGCTAAAATTCCATTGGAAGGTGAGGTAGGTGAATCCAAATAGGAATCCTTGATAGAAGCTATTCTAATAGATCAAACCCCAAATGTCATGGTTTGATAAAATTCCCACCTAATTATGGAAAAATAAGCCCCATTCAAAAACTATATTATGATTTACAATCCAAGAGAAGACCACAAAAAATTTAACCATTAGCTCCCAAAATGGTTTCCAAGTCTCTAAGGTTCTCGTTGTTGTGGACCCAATTGTCTAGAAAAGGTAAGGAAATGAGAACCCTCATAAATTTTCAAATTAGTGCATGCTTAGAAAGATATAGGACATCCTCAACAACTATGTCTAGGTTTCTCACCACCACTAGGAAATATTTACATCTCTCCAAACACCCATTGAAATTTGGCCAAAAAATCTGAGATTGACTGTTCTTTGACTCCTCTAACACATGCAAGAGGAAATTTATAGCCTCCTCATGGCCTAAGGGTGATGAGTCCCCACTAATGATATCCTCTTTAAAAGAAAGAAACTGGGGGTCCCTTGAACCCCTACATGGGCCATGCAGCCCGCACAAGTGACAACCCATAAAATCACACTAAAAAGAAAACAAACACAACATGAATGGGAAGAAACGACAAGCAAAACACAAGAAATGGTGGCCAATAGGGGAGAGAGGGCCACCATAGCCCAACCAAAATCCCACACAAATAAAGAAGGTTGCCCATGACCTTAGCAAGTCACACGGGCCAACTTACCACCTTGTGTGTAGGCAAAAACCCTTAGAAATGCAACCATTTGTCAACCATCAGGCCAAATGAGATTCTTTGTTAAGAGTAAAATAATTGTAATTATCATATGTTAAAGTGTTACTTTTACAAGTATCCAGTTGAAGCTCTTCCATAAATCTTCATAGCCACATTGATTCTTCAAGATCTACTTATGTATTTTTGGTTTTGATTAAAAATAATAGAAGATATCTTTCTTCAAAGTATTTCACCATCCATGTAAGAGTGCTTACATCATTTATTTTGAAGGAATAATCTATGGTAGATTTCTTATAAATAGAATCATCAACATAGTTAGTAACACAATAATCATATAAATTTGATTCTTGGTGTAGAAAAAATATTTTTAAATATGCATTTTTCAATTTCCAATAAACATAAATCTAGAAAATAGTCTAATGATCATTATAAAGGAGACCATAAGATATTTCATTGAGAACAAGTATGAATAATTGGTCATTTTCCTTTGAAGAAAAAAATAGTCATGCTACTAATCATATAGTATTTGTCCAAAAAAATTACGCAATGGGTGAGGTATCCTTTCCAATATTTCTCCTTAGCCACCCATTATAAGTAGGTGATTTACACCTAATAGATTTAGAGGATACTTGAAGCTCAAAAAATAATTTTAGAAAAAATAACATTCTATAGAAAAGAAAATTTAATAGCCAAAAGATGCTTTGAACATTTATGCAATTCCATATTGTTTATGGATGTGTAAGAGTTTGAAAAAAAATTACCCTTACCTTTTTTATTCACCTTGTCATCCTTGTGTCTTAGCAAAAGGAAATGGAATTTTTTATTTTAACATAAAGAATCAAAATTATTTTAGAGAAATAATGACCTCTTTAAATGGTTGTGGAAAAAACCTATATATTTTATCAATATGCCATCTTCTTGGATCTATTGATCTATTTCGATACACCATTTTTATTAGAATATCTTTTTCTTTTAGATTATATTATTTATAAAATACCAATATTTAAATAACTAGTATAAAATTTTATAACCTAGCCATCGAAAAGGCTCTTACTAGATTATTCACATATAAGTTGATCATTTAGTTTTGAATCTTTTTCATGAATCAACTAAGATATACAATTATGAGAATACAATTTTGATTTTAGGATCCAAGTTTCTATAGTAAAATAGAGAAAGAAACTTCATATGTATGATATATCTGAGATAAATCTTAAAAAAATATGAATAATTTCCTTGAAGGTGTTAGAACTTTATTGGCATTGGAATCAAGGATTAAAGTTAGGTTGCATTCAAATTTCATTGTCATCAATATGGTTGAATATAAGAGACCCCATCATGGTAAAAAAAAAGGGATTAAACACCATTTTCTTTTGTAGTTTTCTATAGTTTAGATTTTAAAGATGATAACATTTTTTTCCTTCACTTAGAGGTGAATAAAATACTCTATTTGTATTTATAGTTTACAAATAAAATAACACATATTCCCATCATATAAATATTATTCCAACTTGAAAAATGAATATTAATAGTATTCCAACTTGAAAAATGAAGGTTGCACAAAAAATTACTACTCAGACTTCGTGTACTTATGTAGAAAAAATGTTTAACCATATATTGTTGGGTAGGAAGTTAGGTCCAAGAGGTAGATGAAATAAACCTTCTTTTCTTTAATTATTGCACAAAGGAAAAATAACTAAAACATGATACCTCATTCATGCCTATTTTTTTCCATGATATGAAAAATGAGCACTACAAAATATATAACCTCAAGTAAGGTCCTCTCCTCCATGATGCCTATTTTATACATTGAACACAAAACAATTTTGTAAATGGTGTTTCTATAAATGTTGATATGGTAAGTATTATGGGAACACATACTTCAATGTCTAGTGTTAAACTGGAACTGAAAATAAATTCTATCACCAAGATACAAGCCATCAAGAATGTAGTTTCTAGTTTTAAAAAAATCTATAATATAATAACATATTTCCATAAAGACTTCACTCTCATATTTTAGGTTTCATTTTGATATTCCTGAGCTAACTTCTCTTTGGAACCAAAAATCTCTTTCATTTCACCTTTTAATTCCATCACATGGTTAAAAACCAATGTAGAGTAGAGAGCACACAAGAACACTATCGATGGCAACTAAGAAATAGTTGATAGAAGATCACCATAAATTTTGAGATTTAAAAGTTTGAGGTCTAGCATGGAGATGTTGTCAAAGTTTCAAAACATAATCAAAACCTACAAGGGCTACTGCCCTGTTTCCCCAATCAATAAGGGAACACAAAATAAATGTAGAATAAACTTGGAGACACATAGAACTGGGCATGCAATCTTGCTTTTTGTATTAACTCAGAAAATCACAAATTATAAAATGATTTCAAACCAAAACTACAATCTACCATTACGGAGTTGCACCCACAAACTCAAAAACATTCAGAAGCTTTGCAAATCTCTCTTTCCTTATATTCGATTGGAACTATTTGCTATTCCTGGAAAATACTGAGCTATCAGAAGCTTTCAACTACTCTCTATAAACACACCCAAAACAAACTACGACTGCTACTATTTAGGAGCTTCTCTAAATCACATAGAGAATTCACACCAAAATAACATTCCTCTTCTCAGATTGCTACTGAACACAAACCTTCTTTCCAACTGACATAACTAACTAACTTCAATTCTTTATGTCTATTAAAAAAAAATTCCCCCTCAAATTAAAAATGACCTACCACATTTAATTCTTCTGTAGACTAAGCTGCACACCAGGATCAAGTTGGGAAAGCAATCCCCAAAACAAACTTCCAACTGCACTAGCAACAAATTCTCTTGATAGGTAGGTGAGATAGGGGGCTAACGTGAGAAGGGGGCTCAGTCAAAAAAATTAATATTTCCAACACTCCCCCTATGATTGAGCCATCAAAACAAGATCAATCCTGATCTAAATCAACAATGCCCAAACTATTCCTTAGGTGCTCAAAGTTGTCCCTGCTCAAAGGCTTGGTGAATATGTCTGCTAGCTACTGCTCAGATCCACAAAATGCCATTTTGATTTCACCATTTTCAATGAACTCTCTAATAAAGTGATACCTGATTTCAATGTACTTGCTTCTTCCATGAAACACAGGATATGTCATCAAAACTATTGATGAAACATTATCACAAAATATTATTGTTCCATCCTCTTGTTCTTCTCTCAAATTTTCCAAGATTATTCTCATCCAAATAGCTTGACATGTTGCATTTGCTACTATATATTCAACCTCGGATGTTGATAGGGAAACTATGGGTTGCTTCTTGGAGGCCCATGAAATAGCTCCCAAACCCAAATGAAACACATATCCAGATGTGCTCTTCCTATCATCCACACTTCTAGCCCAATCAATTTCTATGTAACCAACTAGCCCAAAAACATTTGCTGCACCATACAAAATACCATATCCTTTGGTGCCATTCACATACCTCAGGATTCTTTTACCTGCTTGCCAATGGGTGTCCCTTGGAGTCTCCATAAATATGGAAATAAGATTCACTTCATGCATTATATATGTAGACATCTAAATTTAATCACTCCTATATGATTAAATTTACTCCCTTTTCGTCTACCATATTAAAACATTAATTTATTAAATTAATATTACACCTTTTGTATCATATTGGTAAAGTATTTAATTTAATAATTAATACTTTATCTTTCACCCTATTCCTCTCTAAATTAAATAAATACGCTAATTTATTTAATTTAGTCATTTTTACCCTTTTGATTTAAAATCAATTTAAAATTTCTCACTTTCTCTCTCCTTGTCACATCCTCCTACATTTGCCACTTGCCTCTAATCTTCCATTAATTAGCCTAATCCAATATTTGCACAACCTTAACTAAAGTCATTAGCTAGATTTAGCACCACTTTTTAGCCAACCTTTACATTTACCTTCTTTTAGCATTGACCCCTCTTTCCCATGTGAATTTTTAATTCACATTTATTTATCCTAGATTCCCCTCCTTTATATGTGAATTTTTAATTCACATTCCCTCCTTCCAAGGCTTCTAGAAGCTTGGACTTGTCACAATCTCCACATGTGACCAAGTCCCACCTTTTTGGAGCCCACCTTTTACCCTAGATATTCCTAAGAATGTGAATTTTTAATTCACATTTATATCCCCAACCACCTTTCCTTTTTCCATGTAGATTTTTGAGGAATTCCAAAATTCCTCAAATGTCCCTTTCACTCCCACTTGGGAACAAGAAATCCCTTTTTGAGGAAATCTCCTCACTCCCCAAGGTGTTTGTCCTTCCTCCACCTTATGTACCTTTTTGACACCTCACTTACACCTCATATTCTCTTGGCCACTTCACCATCCACATGTCAAGATGTGAGGGCTTGTGGGTTCTCAACCCACCATAGCCCTTCATCTTGGCCTTGTTGGATGCATCTTGACCGTTGAATTCTCTAGGGAATTCAAATTCTCCTATAAATACCCCCTCCTCAAGGGCATTTTCAACACTTAGCCATTTGATAACTACATGCTGCCAATTTGCATTCTCAATCATTTACCATCATCTAGCCATCCATTTAACCATTTTGCACACTCAATCTTGCATTTAGTCACTCAAAAAATCATCTAAGGAGCACACAAAATCATCCAAGCAAGGGCCAATCAAGGAGTCGTCAACAGCAAGGAAGGTGAAATCGTTTGCATTTTGTTTTATCCATTTTCCTTCTTGTTATATCACTCTTTTGGCTAATCTTGAGGTGTCCTTAGTCTTTTATCACTTGCATTTTTAAGTTATTTTACACATTAGAGTAGGGTAAAATTCTAAGGTTCACAATATCAGGCCTAGTTGCAGTTGAATACATCAAACTTCCAGCCAAACTTCTAAACATGGTCAGATCCACATTGTTGCTGCAATCTTCCTTCCTCAACTTTAGACCTACGACTGTTGGAGTTGGGGCAGGCTTTCTTTCAAGAATCCTAAATCTCTTCAAGATTTCATTTGCATATTTTTCTTGAGAGATAAAAATACCATCATGCATTTGTTTTACTTCTATGCCTAGAAAGTACCTCAAGAGACCTAAGTCTGTCATTTCAAACTCTCTTTTCATGGCCTCTTTAAAATAAGAAATGAGAAAATCATCATCCCTAGTGAAAACTAAATCATCAAAATACAAGACAACAATTAAAACTTTATCATCAGTTGCCTTGATGTAAAGAGTGGGCTCACCATTTCTTTTTCTAGAGCCATTGCTCAACAAATATGAGTCAATCCTGTTGTACCATGCCCATGGATCTTGCTTCAACCCATAGAGGGCCTTCTTCAACCTATGCACCTTGTTTTCTTGACCCAAAACTTCATATCCAAGTGGATGCTCCACATAGACCTCCTCTTTCAATACTCCATTTAGGAAGGCAGACTTCATGTCCATTTGAAACACCTTCCATTTGTGCTCGGTTGCAATTGCTATGACTGCCTGCACAGTCTCCATCCTTGCAATGGGGGCATAAGTCTCATCATAGTCTCTCCCAAATTTCTGTTTGTACCCCTTAACCACCAATTGTGCCTTGTGTCGCTCTATTCTTCCTTTGGCATTGCACTTAGTACTATAGACCCATTTCACCCCAATAAGTTGTTTGTTGGGAGGAAAAATAGTTAGCTCCCATGTTCTATTCTTCTCTATTGCATCTATCTCCTTGTCCATGGATTCACATCATTTATTTTCTTTCACAACATTCTCAAAATAAATTGGATCACTATGAGAAAATAATGCAAATTTCACACTCATCAAATTCTTCATCATACCTTTAATTTTAGTAGATCTCCCTTAGACTATTCATCTTCTTTGGAATTAGGGAGGCAAGAGTGGTATCTGAAATTTCACTATTGTTGTTGCTCTGCTGAACAAACCCTGTTTAGAGCTCTCAAGAGTCAATCCTCTGGAAATCTATGGCTACTTTCATTTTTGTCTCCTCATGTCAAAAGCTATTAGGAGCTATTTGGAGCTCTCTACGACCAATTCTCTAGCTATCTGTGACTTTCTTCCTAACTATCTACCCACGTTAGGAGTTGTTAGGAGCGGACCAGAGCTCGCCCTGAGCTATCAAGCGTGACTGCAAGCTCATCTTGCTGCACTTCCTATTCTTTTTCTTCTTCTTCAGGAGCTGTTAGGAGTAGTTCTGATCCATCAGAAACTGTCAGGCCTTGCCATGACTCATCCTCAAAGAACTCCATGTCTCTGCTGATGACGATTTTCTTGGTGATGGGATTATATTGCCTGTAGACTTTGAAATCTTCACTATAGCCCATGAAGATGCACTTCTCACCCTTGTCATCCAACTTTTTCCTCTTCTCTTTTGTCATAAGTGCATATGCCACACATCCAAACACCCTCAAGTACTCAACTGTCCACTTGTATTTTGTCCATGCATGTTGTAGAATCTTTCCAAAAACGTCCTTTGTAGGACTACTATTTATCAAATATACAGTTGTTGCTACAACCTCTCCCCAATATTCATTTGTGAGTCCCTTTGCTTTTAGCATGCTCCTTGCCATCTCCACGATGGTCCTATTCTTTCTCAGCCACTCCATTTTGCTATGGAGTATAGTTGGCTATTAGCTCCTTCTTGATGCCATTTTGCTTACAAAAATTCACAAACTAATTAGAGGTATACTCTCCCCCTCTATCTGACCTTAGGACCTTGATGAAATGTCCACTCTCTTTTTTAGCTTAGGCTTTAAACACTACAAACTTGTCAAAAGCTTCAGATTTATGCAGTAAAAAATAAACCCATATCTTACGACTGTAAACATCTATGAAGGTCATAAAATATTGGCTCTTACCAATAGAAATTACTTGCATAGGGCCACACAAATCAATGTGCACTAGCTCCAATGGTGCTCTTTCCCTTCTAGAATTACTCAATTGAAAGGGTTGCCTATGTTGCTTGCCTAAAAAGCAAGCTTCACATCTACCACTCAGCTCTATTCTGGTTGATAAACCTCCAACCATACTCTTCTTTGAAAAAATTCTCAAACCAGTATACCCTAAGTGTCCATACCTGAGATGCCATAGCTTGGAAGGGTCTTGAATGATTGCCTTGAAGGCTACTTGCTGCTGCTATACTATTGTACATTTTCTTGCAGCTGCAAATAGAGCTAAGAAAATTTTTCTATCCTGAATGAAAACATCCTATTCTTTGTCATTTGCATTGTTGCAATTACATTCTTGCTTCCATCCTTCTCATAAATTATGCATTCACTCTTCTCCATCAAAACTTTGTAACCTTTTTGGATCAATTGTCCAATACTCATCAAATTATGCTTTATACTAGGGGAAAAATAAACATCATCAATCTCATTCTTCTCACCTTGCTTGGTTAAAAAAAAAAACAAACCCCTTTCCCACAACTACAACTATTTCATTGTTCCCCATTTTTATTTCAGATTTAATGTTCTTATCAATGAAAGAGAATAAAATTTCATTACCACTCATGTAGTTGCTATAACCACTGTCTAAAAACCACACCTCATCACTGCCTTTCTCAACAATGTTGCACATGATGAAGGCCTTTTGCTCATTACCTTCAACCATTTTTTTATCAGCCACATTAGCACTTTGCTTGGACTGATCACACTACTTTTTCCAGCACTCACTTGCATAATGGCCAAACTTATGGCAATAATAACACTCAACATTGCTCTTGTCAACCTTCTGAATCAATTTTTTGTTCTTCTTGGCTTGTCTAGAATTGGACTGAGAGCTGCTCACTCCCTCTTGTCTATTTGCTCCTTTTGAGCTATCTTCTTCAACACTACCACGCCCAGATCTTCCTTTACCACATCCAAAGTTGTTTCTACCTCTCCCCCTGCCTCTTACATTGGATTGAGCTTTGAATGCTTGCTCTTGGGAATAACTTACAGACCTATTAAGGCACTACTCATGGGTTTGCAGAGAACCCATCAGCTCATCAACAAACAACATTGAGAGATCCTTTTCCTCTTCAATGACAATCACAACTGCATCAAACTTCACGGGTAATCTTCTGAGTATTTTCTACACAATCTTCTGGTCTTCAATGACTTCTCCATTCATCCTCAACTAGTTTATCAAACTTGAGAGTCTTGTGTGAAATTTTGAGATGGACTCACTGTAGTTCATTTGGAGAGTTTCAAACTCTCTTTGAAGCATTTTGAGCTTCACCAATCTAACTTTATTAGTCCTTTTGTAGATGTTTGGAGGATTTCCCAAGCTTCCTTTGCATAGTTAGTTGTTGCTATTTTGAGAAAAATGACCTCTGTCAAGGTTGCTTCAATCAAACTCAATGCTTTTGCATCTTTCCTCCTCAACTCATTCAACTGGGTCTTTTGGTTATTTGTGATAACATATGCTGTTGGATCAATCACATCATTGAACCCACTGGTCACAAACTCCTACAAATCATTTGCAACCATTAAGGTCTTCATCTTTTTTTCCCAAACATCATAGTTTTTTCCATTAAAGGACGGTGGCTACTGCCAACTCTTACTTTAATCTCCAACCATGTCTCCAACAAGAAAACTTTAAACACCCAGAAAATAATTCCCTAACTCACAAAAAAATGGGGGCTATGGCTTTTATACCATGTCAAAGATTCAAAATAGAATAAAAACCTATAGGGGTTGCTGCCTTGTTTCCCCAATCAACAGGGGAATACAAAACAAATGCAAAATAAACTTGGAGACACACAAAATTAGGCATGTAATCTTGCTTTTTGTATTAACTCAGAAAATAACAAATTACAAAATGCTTTCAAACTGAAACAAAAATCTACTGTTTATAAAATAAACTTGCAGCAATCTGGTGCTGCACCCACAAACTCAAAAAAATTCAGGAGCTTCATAGAGTTCTCTTTCCTTCTATTCGATTGGAACTATCTGTTATTTTTGGCAAACACTATGCTGTTAGCAACTTTCAACTGCTCACTGCAAACACACATAGAACAAACTACAGTTGTCATTGTTCACGAGCTTCTCTGAATCACATAGAGAACTCACACAAAGAAAACATTCCTCTTCTTAGATTGTTGTTGCACACAAACCTTCTTCCCAATTGATAGAACTAAATTCAATTCTTTTTGTCTATTAAAAAAACATTCCCTCTCAAATTCAAAATGACCTACCACATTTAATTCTTTTGCAGATTGAATTGCACATCAGGAGCAAGTTGGGAAAGCAATCCCCAAAACAAACTTCTAGCTGCATTGGCAAAAAATGCTCCTGACAGGTAGGTGAGACAGGGGTGAGAAGGAGGCTCAGTCAGAAAAATTAATATTTCCAATAGACGTCACTAGTTTGGTGACACATTGAAGTATAGGAAAGGAAGTGCATTAGAATATGATTGCTTCTTATTAAGAGGTTTGATGTTCTTGCACATATATCTTGAAATTTGGACAATAATTTTTTTATTAAGATTTTTCATCATTTTGTTAGTACACGATGCATTGCCACCTTGAGAAAGTGTGCTTCCAAATAAATAACTTTATCACTATTTAACAGTACATGAAGCATTCAAAGTGGCATGAGTAGAGTGAAGATAAAAATCATATACCATCTTACCGAATTCAAACATCTACTCTCTTAGCAAACCCTCGAACAATTTCATATAATTCGGATCAAATTTTTGGAGAAAAATGGAATATCATATTCATCATTCCTTAGGATGTTAAGCTTCTATTGTTTGCAAGCTTTAACAATTGCATACAATTCTCAAACAAATGGAACATTTTCTTTCAATGTGAAGAAAGTCTCCAAATAGTGAGCTTGAAATGATAGGATAAGAGCGAATGGTTGACAAATCCTAAATGGTTATACATTCACATATTGGTTTACATGCAAAGCCACAACTAAGTAAACAAGGCAAAGCATGAAAATCCACAGCTATAGAGAAAGGATCCACTCTTATTTGTTGTTTTCACGTCCATCTAGGGTACATATAGACAAATAATGGAGGAAAAAAAACATGACATACATGGAGAGGCTAATGTCATGTCATGCTTGGTAAGTATAAGGTAATGAAATATTGATCAGATAAAAGAACTACGAGTTGCCATTGTATTAATTAAGGTTTGCACTTTTGTGATGAAAGGGTGTGACTTTTAAAATGACCAACATAGTGTTCTATAAGTGAGTTTCAAATGTGATAGGTATGATATCAATATTTATTGTGTATAGCATTCTTTTTGAAGATTGACATAGAAGAGTATTACATTCATAAATTTAAAAATTAGGATTGTATAATATTTATGGTGCAATTTTTACAATAGAATATGTTCTTTAAATATCATTGAATATTTTGTGTTTTCTATATAAAAAAATTGAAAGCATTTTATATTATAGAAAAATTAAAATTATTGAAACATTTTGATTTTCTTATAATATTGAAATTTTATCATAATAGAATAATTTTGAAGTAACTAGATTATGAAATATAATACAGAAAATAAACATTATACATTACCAAATTGTGTAAACGTGCTTTAACTTATCTTAAATGAAATCCAACTTTGTTGGAATGAATCAAACTCAAATAGTTCCATAAATTGTCTAAGAAGATGAAAATGCATTCCAAGTTTTCCTCAAATGAATCTGCACTTTTCACAAATCTTAAAAAATATTGTTGTTAATTTGTCCAAACATGATAATGCAAGTGATTTAAGAATGAAAGTAAACAAATTGAATTACACAAAGTAAATGATTAGAAAAACCTAAGTGGCTCTAATACCATGTTATCAATTAGGATCTTAGGATATTAATCATTATACAAAAAATATAAAATAAATAAAATGAGAAATATACAAGCATAGATTTTACACATTACACAAGATATACATGGAAATTTTTTTATTATAGATAAAATACCTCCTAAAACATCATTTTATTAAAATACTCACAAAAAATGGCCTATTGTAATATAGTGTAATATAGACTGAATCTAGAAACACTCTACATACTTCCACATGACCAATAATACACCATGTGCATAGTGATATAGTTCACTATAAAATCTTCAAATTTCACTTTTCTTAAATGAGAGAGAACCTCCTTAAATATAGGAGAAAGGGTTACATAATTCTTGAGAGGGTATTAGTTACACCTATTCACAATCCTCATTCATAAATAATCAATAATCTAATTAAAAAACTATAATTATTTCAAATGGGATATGCTTAATAAGCATATAATATATAAGGTTTTATAATCTTCTATTAGAACAATATATAAATGTTATAAGGGTATGACCCCTAATAACATTATTTTTTAACAATAAACAATGTGGGATAAAGGATATATACTCAAAAGTCTATAGTAAGACTCAACAAAATAAGTGAAAATCACATTATACATGTATAACCTCCCCAAGTAGATACCTAACTAAGTATAACCTATCCTAGGTATATAGTCGGTAATTTAAATAAATTAAATAAATGTACAAATAAAATAAAAGACCAATATTACCCCATAATCCTACCTTATATGGGTAAAATAGATAAACAAAATGATGGGTCATAGGATATGTGTAACCATGTTACGTATCCATGTACAAAATTATCCCCTAAAAAAAGAGAAGGGAAAAACTTGTATTGAATATTTTCCCACCAATAGAATATAAGGAGAGTATCTCCCTAAATACATATATAAAAAAATACTCTAAAACCCCATGAAAGTGTACACTCATGTTTTAATGGTATAAGCTTAGTTTTGAATGCTAAAGAGGACCTTAAGTTGTTGAACAAAATTCCTCACCTTGGGATGAAAAAGTTCAAACATGTAGTGATATATCCTATCATTACTAATGGAAAAATGAGTGGATAAATCTCATAACTAATGTCTATATTAGCTACTCATATTTCACCATATTAATGCCAAAAGATCCCATCATCAACTTAGGACTCTAGGTCTAACCAAAGAAAGCCATAATTTAAAATTATGTTGAAATTGTGTTATAATAAAAATCAATGGCGAGAATAATTACTATGGAATTATAGTTAAATAAATTGTGAGTGTCCTTAATAATGTCCTCAAAATATACAAGATTGGATTCACAAGAAAAAACATTAAAGATTATTGAACCTCTCATCCAAAGGAGTTATCTTGGAAGACATTGAACATCTTGTTAGATAAAACCACTAGAGATATGGATGAAGAAATACTCGACTTAGTAGAAGCATGATATTATAAAGATTTAATTTCAACACATGTCACTAAAAGATCAATGAAAATAATTGAAGGTTTAGGTGACCATACGACACCCCCTAAAAGCTATCCATTCTAGATACCTAAGTGTGAGCATTATTTGAAGTAACCATTAGGAAATAAATTTGAGGTGTAAGATATAGACTAGTAATACACCTCCCCAACTATAATAGTATCACTACTCTATAAATCCTATATGGTCACAAAATTTGTAGTGATTTTAACATTGTTTCCAATCCTAGTATTTGTAATTTGATAGATAAAAATAGGATTAGATTATAATGAAGCTAAAAAAATAGATAATTTAATGATCCTTTCCTAAAGCCAATAAATATTCTCTCAACAAATTTCATATATATATATATATACTCATCAAAATTTATCATATAAAATAAGTCTCAAATAAAGGAAACATAATTTATGGGAAACCATATGATGTAAAGGTTTAGAATCAAGGATCCATTTTCTTGACTTAAAATATATAGCAATTTAAGTTTCATGATATTTTTCTCTGACTGTGAAGAAGAATAATATGGACTCCTTAAGATTTTCAAGGCAAGTTGATGTGATTCTTATATGAAAAATATTTTAACTCATTGATTCATTCTACATCAGCAGGGTTCATCATGTCTATATTTCTTATTATATGTATATTTGGGGTTATTATTTTTATATGTTTCATCTTGTGAGGGAGAGGATTTAAAATATAATTGTTTTATATCTCTTTATAGATTTATCTTTTTATTTATCTTCTTTTTGTGATTTTCTAATTATTTTTGTCCTTGGATTAATTATCCACTAATTCATTTAACTTATAAAACTCTAAGATGATGGTTATCTAATCAAACTAAAAACCACCTCCCAAATTCAAACCATCATATATTTAACTTCCAATATTCAAATAAGATGTTATAAAAGGAACAATATATTATTGTAGATGCTTCAAACTAATGGTGAGCTCTAGTTTATACTACCAATCACCAAAATGCACTTGTAATACATATCATTTAAGAGAAACCCTCTAAAATTTTATATTTCAATCAATATTTTTTAATTCTCTAGATTATCATTTAATGAAAATGAATAGAATGCTACATATTTTAATAAAAAAGCATATTCAATTTCCTATATCATCAAAGAAGAATAAATCTAGGCATTCCTCCTCTCCAATACAATGTAAGATTTGAATATAGAGATTTCCACAAAAGATCACACGTGACTAAATAAGGACAACATGACAAAGTAATTATATTCTAATCAAAAGATGGGGCAATTAATATATTGAAAATTTACACTTGTTATAGGGTTTCTTTATATAGAAGGAACTCACAATGTTACAATAATTTAAATTAGAAGCTAAATAATTCTAATTTATAATCCAAGGGTCACCTAAAATAATTACATTATAATCAACCTTACATAAGGAAAATACACTATCATCATGTCGCAATGAAATATTCTCAATGATATAGAATTAAATTTTAATGATTCAATATCACAATACGATATTTGTGAATGAAGTGTTGGTGGAGCAAAACCACCTAACAAGTTATATTTTGAGTTAATGCAAATTACACCATAGTGCAATGTTTTTGATAATAGAAGTAGGGAAGGGCCTTGATCTTGTGGAACATAGCAGATCAGAAAAGGAAACCAAGGTGGGAAACAACACCACCATCCATACCAAAAAACAAGATACTAGCTCACATGCCCAGATTTAGCATCAAAGCTATAGTCCAGCCCATAATTATCAAAATAGAAAATTACTACCAACAAAGTTTAACCTACGCAGACCATTGATCAAATCCACAGTGTACCAGGTGGTATTCCACCATATCTTAAAGATGATATATGTACAATCCCAAATATAGAAGTAAAACAAAAAAACACATCAAAAGCAAGGAGAATAGTAACACAAGCCATTAGTTGGCCTTTCTTAAAAGATCCCCATACTCTCCTAAGAGAGCCATGTATTCACACCAATCAGGTCCCCCAATATCATCCAACAGCTTGAGGAAGTCCACCTTTCCTTGCTTCTTTAGTTTTTTTCTAATCTTTGCTTCACCCGAGGATGCACCCAACATCACACATCTCATCAGCCTGTTGGAGAATTTCATTAGGGTCACTAGAGCCTTTTCCATGTCCTCAAATTGGACCTGCAAGAAAGTTAGTCTACTTTTAAGAAAATCCACACTCAAATCATCAGAATTATTCTCCTTACCAAAGAGCCCTTCCTCAAAATTCCCTGTTTCCATCTTTTCTCTAGAAAGCTCTACTTGCTCCTCCTCTTCCTCATCTTTTTCTTCCTTGTCTCCATCATCTTCCCCCATATCGTAGGCCATTTCCTCAAAGTTCTCATCATCCTGAGCCTCAAATTCCTCATAGTCTGGGATATCCTCCACATCAATAAAAAAATTTCTTTCCCTTTTTTCTCTTTTGAGGTTGCCTTCACTAGCCTAGCCGACCTTCTTTTTCCATTCCCACCACTCCCTTGACCCTATAATTTCTCCTTAACCTCTTCCTTTTGAATGAAATCCTTTGAAATATGGATAACTTCCTAAGGAATGACCTATTTTCTAGCTTTCTTGGCTTTAGGAAGTTCAAGCAGCAGGGGAGAGTGTTTTTGTTTTTCAGGGGTAGCTTGCAAGCAGCAAGTCCACATTTTTTGAGTCCTCACTTTTTTGGGACCAAGGAGTAGACAGGTTCAACACATTAGCCTTCAGAGAGGAACTTTTAGCAGGAATAAGCAATCTTCTAGCCACAATGGTAGGGGTGTTGTGGGGAGAATGCATAGGTTCAAAAAATTTAGGGTTTTCCACCCTTCAAAACTCAACATTTTCCTCAATAATAGGGTCAAGATTCTCCTCTATAGCATTTAGAGGTTTCCAATGGGGATTTTGGGAAAGGGAATATTTATACAATGTAAGCATTAAGCCCTAATGAAGCAGTGGGTTAGCACCTTTCTCAATATTCAACTGCATTGAGGAGAGAAAGTAAAACGACATATTTATGCATTCTACGCATCTTATGTGATATAAAATAGGAAAATAATAAGCATGAACGTGCATGTAGAAAACCTCAAGAGTGAAATATCTCATGAAAAATAGACTAACAAGGGAAAAGGGAGGAGGAAGTTCAAGTCTAGCATACCCATTTTGAAACCACTTAAGATTTTCTCCCAGATGCAGAAAATTATCCACAAAACGTTGATAATCAACTCTACTCTTCTTAGCAACCTTCAAGCTAGAATTTTGCAGCCCTGTAGCATTTGCTATGAAATTGGTTGTGACTTCAAATTTCACAACTCCAATTGAAACACAGCCTCTCCAAGATTTTGTAAACTTCGTCATTAAATTTTCATTGTAGCCTTTTAGGGATTGGAAAAAGGAAGCCATTCTCGCATTTTGAAACATTCTCCAGAGGTCAACATTTTGCTTCAACGCCTAGTAGTTAAGGAGTTTGGTTCTTTTCCTCAGTCCTCCCATCTTGCTAATCTGAAGAATTTTTTGCAGATATTGGCTAGGATTCATACTCTCCTTGACAACCTACTTCCTTCCCAGACCAAAACCAACATTCAAAACCCAATGAAACAATCAACTTACAGAGGAAATGTAAAACAAAGTGTTTCTTCTTAGGGACAATTGCCACACATTTCTTAGAGCCCAAAAGGCATTATTAATTTTGCAAGCAATAACACCCATAATTAAACTCTTGCCATTTCCCTGCAATGTTCTGCAAATCACATATAAAAATTTACTTATTATATTGTGACATTAAAACAGTAACAACATCCACCAAATAATCAATTCTATAAAATTTGTGAAAAGATTGGTTCATTTCTAGTAAATACTATAGGAATAAATATTGTTATTGTAATGATGATTATAATGTATTGATATTTAATGTTTTTTTATGTTCATAAAAAATATTATATTTAATAAATGCGATGCAGATCAACAATTGAGAACCCTCAAAGGGTTTCAATTGTTGTAGCTATGTAGCAACCTATATCCATTAAAAGAACTTAATTAATAAATCTTCATTTTATATATTTGCAACAATGACATAGTCTCTCTAATCTATAACTAGCTACAAGAAAGATTATTCTAGAACTAGCTTCTTCAATCCAACTTTAGCTACAAAAAATTCACAACTATAGGAAACCATTGAAAATTTTGTCATAACAAACTCCTAGACCAACTCCTCACACCCATCTATAGGTACTTATTTCTCTAGATTTCTCTAGCTGGGTACCATAAAATTCTTCATTGATTCATGTCTCTAAAATCCTCTCCATTATCAAACATAGCTATTCTTTTTTTATCCCCTATCATGGGTTTTGAATCTTATTTTTTAATTTCTAATTTTTTCCCTCTTTTCCTTCTCCTTCAAAGTGTTAAAATTCTCCAAGATAATCATCAATTGCAATTGGCATTATATAATTTGTAACTCCTAGCAATAACTCCTTTTTCCACTATTTCACTCCTTGCAACCACTAGGAACCAAGGATAGATCTTGGTCCAAAATAGGAGTGTTGGAAATTTAAAACTGAGAATAATGCAACATTAAATGGCCCACTCACACTCTAGGGGTGTTGGATTTGTTTCTCCTCTAGTTTGGTGTAGAAATATTCACTTTAAGAGCCACTAAACACATGAAAATCAAGACTTTGGTGCCACCTATCTAATAGATATTAGAATCTAATTTTTAATATGCTAGAAATTTGTGAAAATTTCTTAGAAACCATTCTTGTAAGACCAAAATAAAAATTCACTACAAAATTAAATAAAGGAAAATGTTATTCTTTTTATGTGAAGTGGGATTTCCTATGCACTCAAATGCTCTTGCATCAAACATCACACGTAATATAAATAATATTTCATGATTAAGAACTCATGAACATTCACGTGTTATTGGAATCCCAAACTTGAGGATTTTAGTAGCTTCCACCCATATTTCCTCTTCCATCTTCTTTCCCTTCTGTTTCACTAAATAATCTTTATATTATTTATCTCATGTCTTCTTGACTACACTAGAATATATCACTTCATAAATGTCCCCACTCTTCTTTTCTAGTAGTTGTTGCACCCATTGTGTTGTGTCATGGAAATATGAATCACATTCACCTTTCCCACTTGTTCCTTCATAATAATGGTATAAATCAACCACATTAAATAGTGGCTCAAAAATATTCACTCTAGTTGGCAACTCTATCTCATATGTATTAGCTAAAAACCTTTTCAAGACCTTACATTGCCCAATATTTTTCCATTTTAGCTTTCTATACATACCTTATGGGAACCTCTCCTTTCTTAGATGAGCTAAAAATAGGTCTCCTACTTTAGATTCTTACTCTCTTCTCTTTAGATTAGCATGCTCCTTATATTTCTTTGTGCTTTTTTTTAACTTCTCCTTCACTTCCTTGTACAATTCATACAAATACTCTACATAGTCTTTAGTAACAAAAAATTTTGTTCCCAAATCTACACTATCCCTTAATTCATGAATAACTATTCAACTAAATCCATAAACAATGTGAAATGAGCTTTTACATGTGCTCATATTAACTTATTTATTATATGTAAACTCGGCTTATGCCAACAATACATACCATTGATTTGGTCTACCACCTATCAAGAACCTCAAAAAATTCCCAATAATCATATTAACTACCTTTATTTGTCCATCATTTTGGGGATGATATGATGAGTTTAAATTTAACCTTGTGTCCAAATTCTTCCACAATGTTCTCTAAAAATTACCAAAAAAATTGAGTCTCTATTTGAAACTATACTCTTGGGAAAAACATGTAATCTAACTTCCTTACAAAATAAATTTTCAATGTGTGCTGCATAATTTGAATTCTTACATGGGATGAAATGAGTTTTTGGTAGTCCAAGAACAAATTTCATATTCACCTCTTCCCATGGTCTCTCTGGTGTAGGAAAATGTTGATACAATCTTATGTTTTGAATTGTTCCTTTTGTATACTAACATATTGGGAAAACTTATACTATGATTTTCACATCCATTCTCATTCTTGACCAATAGTATCCTTCACTTAGCTATCCCAAAGTCTTATCCAGTCCAAATTATCCACCAAGACCCCCACTATGTTTCTCTCTAATCAAAATTTCCCTCATTGATCCTTGGGGAAAGCATAATTGTTGTTATTTAAACAACAAACCCTCTTGAATGAAGTATTATAGTCATTGGATCCTATCCTTTTCAATTGGAAGTTTACAAGCTTCCCATGCTTCACCAAAGTTTGGATCCTTTTTATAAATTTATTTCATTGAATCAAAATCCATAACATTCACTTTCATTTATTTCAACAAAAAGAACCTCCTACTTAAGGCATCAACTACTTGATTTTACTATCCACTCCTATGATTAAGAAAAAATAAATAAATTTGAAGAAGATCTGCCCATTTCATATTCATTTGGTTCAACTTACCTTCGCTATTAAGAAATTTTAATTCATGGTGGTCAATGTAAAGAACAAATTGCTTGGGTAGCAAATAATGTCTCCATTTCTTGAGTGTGTACACAATAGCATAAAACTCTTGATCAAAAATTAAATATTTTCCTTGGCCTTATTTATCTTCTCACTAAGTTATGCTATGAGTTTTCCCTCTTGACTTATAACCCCTCTTATGGCTGCTCCACTTGCATCACAATCAACTTGTAACACTTTGTTAAAATTTGGTAATGCTAATATCAATTGTTTAGTTACTTTTTCCTTCAAGATATTGAATCTTCACTATGCTATAGTTGTCTACTAGGATTCTCTTCTCTCCCCTTTCATTTTTAAGTGATAGGAGTACAAATACTATTGAAATTTCTGATAAAATTTCTATAGAAGCTAGCTAAACCATGAAAAACTCATTTTCTTCAAGCATATTTCTTAGTGGTTAATATAGTACTACTTTAACTTTATCTGGGTCCATCCATAATCCTTCCTTTGAAATAACAAAGCCCAAACAAAACAATTCCTCCTTCATAAAACTATATTAATTAAGGTTAACCAAAAACTTATCTTCTAACTTTTGTAAAACATCTCTCACATGTTTCAAATGGTCTTCCTTTTCCTTACTAAAAACCAAAATGTTGTCTAAATAAAAAAAGTATAAACTTACCAAGGAATAGTTTCAAAACTTCATTTATCAATCTCATGAATGTACTAGGAGCGTTTGTGAGGCCAAATAGCATGACGAAACACTCATACAACCTCTTTTTTTTTCTTTCTTGAAAGTAGTCTTCCATTCATCCCCTTCTCTAATTCTTACTTGGTGGTAACCACTTTTCAAATCAATTTTTTAAAGTATTTTCTCCACTCAAAAAATCTATCAAATCATCCATGCATGGAAATGGAAACCTGTACTTGATTTTTTATCTTTTTAATATCCTTTTAATTCATACACATGTTCCATTCTCCATCCTTCTTGGGTGCCAAAACTATTGGCACTACACATGGGCTTAAAATTTACCTTATCAAGCCTTCATCCAACAACTCTTGTACTTGCTAATTTATTTCTTTATTCTCCTTGGGACTCATTCTATAGGTTGCCTTGATAATATTTCTCTTGGTATCAAATCCATGTAGTGACTCACACTTATCATAGGTGGTAATCCATTTGGTAAATCTTTCATCAAAACATCACCATATTCTTGCAACATATCTTTGATTTTTATGGGTATTTCTTGCTCCTCTTTTGTTGTCACAATTTCCATTGGACTAGAAATAAATGCATGACATATTTCTTCCTTATGTACTTCTTTCAAGAATTTTTTTGCATAAATTATGCATACCCTTGTATCACTATCCACTTCCTTTTTCTTATCCTTCAATGGATTCATAACATATCTTTTCTTGTCCTTGTGTAAGTGTTTGCTTCACCATCATGCATATCTTTCTAGTCATATTGTCATGGCCTAACCAAGAGGATATGCCAAGCATCCATGGGAATCACATCACAAATTACTTCATCTATATAATTAATAATATGAAAACTCACAAAGCATTGCTCACTTACTAGAAGTTGATGTCCCTTTTACAACCACATAACCTTGTAAAGGTTTGAGTGATTTGTTTTCTCCAACTTCAACTTCTCAACAATTTCCTATGAAACCAATTTATATGTGCTACCACTATCCATAATTATTTTACAATACTTCCCCTTTGATTTGAAAATAGTTTTGAATAGACTCCTCCTTTGTGCAAGCTCTTGTTCTTTTTTTTTGGTTTCAAAAGAACTCTTTTTAACATAATATTTTTTCCATGTTCTAGGCCTAGTTGTTCTTCCCCTTATTTAGCGTCTATAGTAAAATTCCTTCCAACATTATTTTTTCCACCTTATTGTTGTATTTATGGGCATTCAAAATCCTTATGACCTACCTCTCCACAATTGAAGCACACCCTTGAAAATCCTCTTCCTCTCCCATAGTCTCCTCTTCCTCTTGAAGACTCACCTCTCTCTCCTAGGAAATCTCATCTTCCCCTTATACTTAGGCTAAAATTATTTTATGACCAACTTGACTCTCCCTCTCTTGTGGGTTGTCCTCTTCCATTATTTTTTCCCTCTACCTCTAAAACTACCTTTTTTTCTTTCTTACCAACTTTTCCTCTACCTTGAGAGCATATTGGTAAGCTTATTCTACCATTCTTATCATAACTAAACTAAGTTCATCTTGGATTGAAACTTGTAGTCCATTGACATATCTTGCCACCTTATCTTCATCATCTTCAACATGTCCAACTTGAATGCTAATCCTATAGAATTCTTCAATGCATTCTATAACACTTGAATCCTTTTGTTTCAAATTTTGTAATATCTTAAAAAAGATGATATGATAATCAACTAGAAAAAAATTGGCCTTCAATTCAATCACCATTTTATCCCATGACTTTATCTTTTCCTTTCCTTTTATTTTCTTTTCAATTTGTAGTTGTTCCCTCCATATGTATTCATGTCCCTTCAACTTTGTGCAAGCATACTTCACCTTATTCTTGTCTTTTGTGGACTCCAAATTAAAATATTTTTCCATCTCTATAATCCAGTCAATAAGTTTTATCTAGATTCAAACTCCCATTGTAGCTTGGTGGATCCATTCTAGGCTTGTTTCCTAATTTTGATATAACTTGAAAGAATTTTTTTTTTCTCATCCACTCTTCCTCCTACTTCATTCTCTAGTTCTTCAAGTTCATCTTCACCGACATCCTCTATATGCACTCCTCTTTGTGTTTTTTATTACTTCTAATTATGTTGTTATTCCTCTTAGCATCTCCATAACTATAGTATCATATCCTCATGGTTATCTTCATCTACCACATCCTCTATTTGAAATTTTCTCTTCAAATTATTTATATTTGTAGTTATGTACTTACCCTTTCTACCCACAATTTTTTTTATTTAATTTAAAATATCTCAACAAGAATCAGACTTTCATACCATTTGATGTAGATCAACAATTAAGAACCCTCAATGGGAGTCAATTATTGTGGCCATATGTGGCAACCTCCAACCATTAAGAGAACTTAAATGTAAGAAATTTTCATTACATGGGGAAATTTATAAATAAAGAACTAGGAATTCATGTAGGAAATTTTGTTTCATTTTATTTATTTGCAATAATGAAAAAGTTTCTCCAATCTACAACTAGTTACATGCAAGATTATTCTGGAACTAGCTTCCCTAATCCAACTTTAGCTACAAAACATTCACAACTATAGGAAACAATTAAAGAATATGTCATAACAAAATCCCAAACTGACTCCTCACACCCATCTATAGGTACTTATTTCTCTAGATTTTTCCAACTAGGCACCATAAAATTATTCATTACTTCATGTCTTTGAAATCCTTTCCATTATCAAAATTAGTTATTTCTTTTTTTTCTCCCTTCTCATGGGATATGAATCTTCTTTTTTAATTTCTACTTTTTTTCTTCTTTTCCTTCTTCTTTTGAGTGTTGAAATTCTCCAATACAATCAACAATTGCAACTTAGCATTATGGAATTTGTAACTCCTAGAAATCACTCCCTTTTCCATTATTTCACTCTCTACAACCACAAGAAACCAAGGACAAAGATTGGACCAAAATAGGGGCATTGTAAATTTAAAATTGAGCATAATGCAACATTAAATGACCCACTCACATCCTTGGGTTTTGGATTTTTTCTCCTCCTATTTGGTGAAGAAATATTCAATTTAATAGCCAGTAAATACACAAAAATCAAGACTTTTGTGCCACCTATCCAATAGATATTAGAATTTAATTCTTAATATATTAAAAATGTGTGAAAATTCCTTAGAAACCATTCCTATAAGACCAAAATAAAAAACCACTACAAAATTAATTAAAGGAAAATTCAATTCTTTTTGTGTGATGTAGGATTGCCCATATTCACAAATCCTCCTACATCAAAATTTGGATTCATAGGAAAAATTTCCCTAACCATATTTCATAATGACATTCATATATAGGAAACAAGGATATGATATTTTTTATACACTAAATTTTTTAATTCACTAGGCTTCATTCCAATCATGTGCTTAGATGACCAAGAACCTTTTACTAAGATCACATTCATGTTCTCCAAAAATGGTATAGTAAAAAAGAGTTGTTATGTGAATTTTTCTCCAAGAGAAGAGAAAACTATAAAATACCCCTTTAATAGTGAAGGGGAGATAGAAAAATGAAGGACACTATGATCCTTTGGCTAAAAGAGAGATTTAAGAAGAATATTTAAAAAAAACTCTTACAAAAGAGGGGAATAACTATATTTATTAAATAATAATAAGAGGAAACCTTTGTGAAAGGGTGTGATGGTTTGGAAACCAACCCTTAAGGCTTATATAAAGCATTTATATGAGACTTGGAAAGGCATGGAGAAAATTCAAGGAAGAAGAAAGTGTTCATAGCCAGGGCTTGGTGTGCACTTATGTTGAGCATTGTTATATTGAACCAACACTTGTGTAGAGAATAATAGTGCACTACATTTTGAAAGGAACTAGTTCCTCCTAAATTGTTCAATAGCAAGAGAGCCAATACCATCGATATCTTCCTAGGGTGAGAGTGACTTTTCTAGGTGTTGTTATTCATACAAGTATTCAAAAATATTGATGCTATAATATATTGGCAATATTGTCTAATATGATTTTGGTGTTAATCTATATCAATTATTTAGATGTGATTTTTATTAAGGTAAAAATAGGTTTTGAAGGGACCCGAAACCCTTTACAACCAGATTTTGAATGGATTAGGAACCCTCAATCAGAAAGTTTTCCTAACAAAAGGAACATGAAAGCACAGATAACCAATGGTAAAAAAGGACACCCACAAACAAAAACAAAGTTGTAAGAAGAACAACCTGCAGCTAGCCAAAAACCAACCCCCAACCAAGAACCATCAAGATTTACATTTAGAGCTACTCTTGTGGGAGTGGAGAGTCATGTCAAAGAAGGCTTAGAGAACTTAGATTTCTTTCCCTTAACATAAATCCAACCCTCTTCCACTTGCGCCACCTTATCATGCCAATCCAATGCACCATTATCCTGAAAATGAATGTCTACAACCACTGTCATAGAAATTTCATTAGAATTCCTCCTTGCAGGCATGGCTTTATCAAAAGAGACACCAAAAATGATAGCTAGAATGCTATCACCAAAAGTAGCAGCCTGAGGCCCATCCCCTCTCTCCTTAGGAGTTTCAACATGATAATCTTGCTCAACAACCCCACCATTTGAGATATCTGCAGAGGAAACCCCAAGACCCTGTGAATCCAACACAACCACCTCTGAAAAACTCCTATGTTGCTTAGATTTCCTTACAACCGTATAATGTTGTTGAGAAGCACCTTTCCACCATGTAGCCTTCATTGTTTTTTTCTCAAATCCACATTGTGCAACCGCATGACCTGTTTTAAAAGATCTTCTGCATTGGAAGGGAATCCCTTCATAGTCCAAAGATTGAACCCAAGAACCCTTAGAAGATTTAAGTAAAATATCAGTAGGAAGTCCTTTTAAAACATCAATTTCAACCAATATACGGGAAAAGGTGGAGTGAAAAATATCAGAGGATTCATCATCCACCAACAAAAAATCTCCAAGGGCATCACCCACTTCCTCTAAAAGAGGATCAACCCATAAATGAAGGGGGAGATTAGGAAGCCACACCCAAATCAGGATCTTATTAAATGTTTCAAAAGAAGGGTTGAAATTAGAATGCCAAGGCTTAATCATCAACAAAAATCTCCCCTCCTAGCTAAAAAATGATCACATAAGATTTTGTTTCTATCTTGAGCATTCTCAAACTTAGCAACAAAAAACCCCTTAGCCATGGGGAAGATATGAAATTTACCAGTAATTAAAGGCTCCCACTATTTTGAAATCCAAGTGTGCAGCTGAGGGAGGCTAGGCCAAAAACCCCTAAACTAATAAATAACCCCATGTGAGGAGAAGATAGAAGCATTATGATCAATTTCCTCTACCGTCTCTGCTTTCAGATTAATGGAGATGGCATTTGCAATAGGAATAAACCCACCAGATGACAGTCGCCCTTGCCCTAATCTCGGTGCCCTCATCGTCACCTTCACTGCAGAGCCTTTACTCTTAAAATTGTTGTCTTTCGTCCTCCCCCACTACAAAGGATCTGCCATTCTTCATTGTTGCATTCTCTTGCAGCATCGCTGAGACCTTACTGCCACCATGGAGATCTCTTTCATCATTGTCAATGCATTTTGCTCGGGCTTCCTCTACTCAGGCCGCCATAGAAATATTTAAATTCCATATAGGACATTCATATTAGTAACTGCTTAATTATATAGATGTGTTATTCCATTTACTCTAATAATTATTTACTTGTATAATCCTTGTCTAATTATTACATATTATAGTTACATTGGTTATTCTATCTTAGTTATTCAAATCATTTTAGTAACATTACATCTTTTAAATTATTTTAACTCTAATATTTAATCTATTAAATTCATACTGATACTTAAACAATGTCAAGAGGAAAAGTGACATTACATTTGGTATTAGAGCCAAAATTAGGCTATATTAATCAATTTTGTAAAATGTATTATAAGACATGTAAAAATTTATAGGAATCTTTTTTATGCTCAATAAATATATATGCAAGATCAATTTTACATTATATCTTATATGTCTTGTCTATTATTTTTAAAATTAATTCACCATATATATATAAAATCTCAAAAAATTATTATAAATTTGATTCCAAATAATTTTTTATGTCTATTTATCATTTTAACTACCTAACTACTCTACAAATAATGTTTTTTGTACACATTTTTTTATGTCGAAGGCGTATCCTATTTGAACAAGCCAAAGTTAAAAAATGCAATCAAATGGTTCGTATGGTTTGCTAGCCATTGATTTACTTTCAACCATTGATTCCCTCTATAAATTTCTCCACTCCTACCTACGCACACGTGTTGTGTTTATCCTTTATCCTTTGAACGTATGAGGAGTGAGGGCCAACTTTTCTTAGTGGGAGTGGGACCCACTTTACTGATTTTAAATGCATAAGTGTAAGTAATTCATTTTAACATTAGTATTTGGAGGTGGTGTCATTCCCAACAATGAGCCACATAATGTACAGGGCCCAACAGTGACATCATTTTTATTGGAATTTGTATGCCATCAATTACTATTCACCGCGGATAAGTAGTTAAAAGTGCACCGTGTGTGGTGGGGCTTTTTCAGGTTTTCTTTGTTTTTTAATTTAATTTAATGGCACATGAGTCAATTTTAATAAAGTTATTTTTAATTGGAATTCAATGCTTTGTTATTTGTCATTTAAAAAAATAAAAATATAGATGAAAATTTATTGCAATAGTTTTTTTTATCAGTATGGCACACTTTGATCTGGGTTTTAATTTGAGCTTTACTTGACTCTATTTGTATTTATTTTTAAGAAATGGTTTTAAGTATATTTAGGTTTTTTAATTAATTTTTTAAAATTTTAAAATTTAAGATGATTATATACGATATTTATTTAATTTTTGTTTTATATTTTTTAAATCTTTTAAAAAGTTTATTTACAAGTTTAATGGAAATACTAATTTATTTTTAAAGAGTGTTTATTTGAAGTTTTAAATGGTTTCTCATTTTGTTAATCAAAATATTTTCATTATAGTTATTTGATCTTCACATTCAAAAAAATCTTACAAAATAATAATAAATCTTTTATAAGAAATTTCAAATAAGTTAGTTACAATGTTTATATTTAACTTTATATCAAAAGAACACAGATATTATAGTTTAATACAAAACTATACTATTTTTTGTTAGCATAAGATATTTTATCTAGGTGGTAAAATATTTTACCTCAACCCAAGCATACATTTAAAGCAACTATCTACTCCTTGCCACCTTTGTAGGTATATCTCTAAACAGTAACACTATCTTTGCCACCGCCTGCCTTTTTCATCCAGAGATATTTTGTCTAGGTGGTAAAATATTTTACCTCAACCCAAACATACATTTAAAGCAACTATCTACTCCTTGCCACCTTTCTAGGTATATCTCTAAACAGTAACACTATCTTTGCCACCGCCTACCTTTTTCATCTAGAGATATTTTGCCTAGGTGGTAAAATATTTTACCTCAACCCAAACATACATTTAAAGCAACTATCTACTCCTTGCCACCTTTGTAGGTATATCTCCCAATAGTAACACTATCTTTTCCACTGCCTGCCTTTTTCATCCAAAGATATTTTTATTTAGTCTCCTACAAAATATCTCTTTACTTCTACTTTGTTTTGTTCTTGTTTCCAGTTTGCATTTTATTTTTGGAACACCTGTTTACAGTTTGCATTATTGTGGAAAAAGGCTTGTTGGATGCGCTTCTACAACTTTTTATCCACTATTTAGACTTTGCAAGGAGGTATTTTCCTTGCCTTCACTATTTATATCATTAGTGAACAAAGTATACAATACTAGTATTTCTTTACTTTTTTTACATTTCTTTATAACTATGACAATTTCTCCACTTCATCTAATTTCATTTTTACCTAGATGAATAATTAGTATTTATTTACTACTTTTACATTTCTTTATAACTATGGCAATATCTCCACTTCATGTAATTTCATTTTTACCTAGATGAATAATTATATATACACTTCAGTAGTAGTAGATTGAAAATAAGAGAAAACTTATTTTATTTTACTCTTATCCAGATGAATAATTACATATACACTTGAGTAGAATAGAAAAAATAAGAGAAAACAAATACCTACTTGTGGAAGCCCTTTTTACAACTTCAATTTGTGTTAGCAACATAGATAGCATGTAACAACTAACAAAAAAAGATTAGATCAATTACACTACAAGTTTGATTTGACTTAGATGTTATTCTGCAAAAAAATAATACTTGTAGACATGTAAAATGTACCAATTGACTTTGTGCATATGATCCTGACCACTAACATCATTTCATCTTGAATCATCCTTCAGTCTAACCATTTAATCAAATTCCCTTATTTGATTAAATTCATCATTATTTCCTATGTTAATTAAATAAATTAGTTATCTAGTTAAGTCACCTCTTCTCGATAATTAAATTAACTATCTTGATCTAATTATCCTATTTAATTAAATAATTAATGTTATTTGATTAAATCTCTAAAGTCTATCTATTAAATTAAATAAATCAAAACCTTATTTAATTTAATCTAACAATCATCTCTTTTAATTAAATAAATCAAAATCTTTATTTAATTAATCTCTTATCACATTATTCTCATTATTTGATTTAAATAAATCCATAAATTTAAGTTAAATAGGTCACATCATTGAATCCCCTTCATTAAATTAATTAACCTTTGATTAATTTAATCTCCTATCATGTCCCATCCTCTAGCATTTACCACTTGCACATAAAAATAGATTTAATTGATTTATTAAATCTCTATTTTCCTCAACAAGGCATATTTTGGAATATTTTTCAAGTTTGAATTCAAAAATCCAAGTTGACATGTACATCCAACAAGGCATTTACTCTATCTTACATGTCCTTTGCCCTGAACTAAGTGGCATTCAATGCATTCTTTCTTCCCTCTTGCAAGTCATTTCAATAAAATTCAAAATTTAAAAATAGGCATTTATTGGCATAATCCTCAAAACTTGCACATCCTCCATCCACTCATAGGTTGACAAGTGGCATCTTGCCATTGGATGAATGTTAGTCCCACATTGCTCAATTTTGACATTCATCCTTCAATCTCATTCTATAAATAAAGAGCTCATCTCTTCATTTTACTATCCACAAATTATACAAAGTTACCATGCTCAAATATCTATCAAATTCCATCCATCATCATTGAATCTTAGCTAGGTTATGCAAGTTTTTAGCTTGGAGCATTCACCATCCTTCATCAAAGTGGATCAATTATCATCAACACATCAAGCTTGCATCATAGGAGTTGGGAAAGGGCCAATTTTCATATCAAATTGGCACCAATTCCCCCATGGGATCATGAATTTTCTAGCTTAATTAGGATTCAATCTATTTTATTGTTTTCTTGTTGTGTTCTTCATTGATTTTTTCCTAATTTAAGCTTTGTGAATCGATTTCATGGGGAATCCTTGTTCTTGCTTGCATTTGATAATCTAATGTGTTTGTTCTTATTGTTTTGTAGGTAATAGGATTGGGGTTCACACAATACTGACCATTAAAACATGAATGTTTATATCATTTATAATAAATTTGAAGGGAAAATAGCAATAGAAAATTGTAGCTCATATTCACTGGAAATAAATCCACAAAATAATTTTAACCTTTCTATCCTACCCTAAAATAATCTTTTACTTCATTTTCATTAGAAACACATGTTTACCACCTCTATCAGGCTATGAAACCACCATTTAATACTCAATACAAGCTAAAAATAAAACCACCAACTATTTCACAATTTAACCCATGAAAGCAATGTTCCATACGACTGCCCACTTGAGTCTGCTCAACCAACAAAATAAAATTTAGGTTATGCAGGTTTTTAGCTTGGAGCATTCACTATCCTTCATCAAAGTGGATCAATTATAGTCAACACATCAAGCTTGCATCATAGGAGTTGGGAAAGGGCCAATTTTCACATCAAATTGGCACCAATTCCCCCATGGGATCATGAGTTTGCTAGCTTAATTAGGATTCAATCTATTTTATTACTTTCTTGTTGTGTTCTTCATTGCTTTTTTCCTAATTTAAGCTTTGTGAATGGATTTCATGGGGAATCCTTGTTCTTGCTTGCATTTGATAATCTAATGTGTTTTTTCTTATTGTTTTGTAGGTAATAGGATTGGAGTTCACACAATACTGACCATTAAAACATGAATGTTTACATCATTTATAAGAAAGCATAAGGGAAAATAGCAATAGAAAATTGTAGCTCATATTCACTGGAAATAAATCCACAAAATAATTTTAACCTTTCTATCCTACCCTAAAATAACCTTTTACTTCATTTTCGTTAGAAACACATGTTTACCACCTCTATCATGCTATGAAACCACCATTTAATACTCAATACAATCTAAAAATAAAACCACCAACTAATTCACAATTTAACTTGAGAAAGAAATGTTCCATGTGGCTGCCCACTTGAGTCTACTCAGCTAGCAGAATAAAATTTAGGGCTTCATAGAATGACGAGGACATACTGTGCTCAATACACAAGACAAAAAAAGCAATGGGTTATTTCATACAACCATGAATTTTCCCTAACTTTAACAGCCTGCAAAATGAAACTTTAGAAGCCTTTTGGGTGTTGATTTTCAGAGGAAATGGGACATCGTTTAGATTGCAGCAACATAAAATTCTAGAATTGTATAATCTTTTGTGCTATCAACCTTTCAAATGCATCAAAGCACAAAAACTCTGAATTTTCTAGAAAACAAACAATTTGTTGTCAGTTGTAAACATTTCAAACTAGGGAAAATTTTAAAAGCATTTGTAAGTCTCAAACATTTTAAACACCCAAGATGACCTAAAATATCATTCCATCTATGGTAAAGAAAACTATATTCACCAATGAAAAAAACCATCAAAATACACATTGTAGGAAAAGAGAATACTCAAAAACAAATAAACCTATAATTTTTTAGTGAAGCTTTCAATGTCTATTTCGTAGCACAATGCACAATGCTTGATAAATGTAGGGGTTGAAAATTTACACGAAATTATTTAGAAGACCATATAAACCTAGGGTTTGCTAAGTACTATGTATGAATTGAAAAAAAACCATGTTCAATTTTGTACGCTGCACTGTAACAACTCTAGCCTGCTTCCATTGCTTAACTTTCTTCCTCGCCTTTCACTGTGACTAATTCCATGGCATCTACTTCTAACTATGGGAGTAAAGGAAAGGATAGAGCTCTTGGATGATTTTTTTTCTATGAGAGAATAAGTTTGGGAGTGCTTCTGGTGGAATCAAACCATCTCCACCTACTTCTACCTTTGATCTTATAGCAGAAATGAATAGTTTTTGTAAGCCATTGATGTGGCCTTTGAATAACCCGAGAAGAACATATGCATGGAGATGGATGGAAGTTCATTTTATCAACAACTATCTTCTTACATTTACAAGTGTCAAAAACATAAATCAAACTACTGTAGGTTCATGAATGTTGTGTTGATTATGATGCCATACGTACAAAGTGGGTAACTAAGAAATGGATTGAACCTTAATGGTGTTGGTAATTCTAAAAGCTTTAATCGTGTTGAAATATTTGAGTTGCTCATTGAAATTTAATGTTTTCTGTTTTCTTCATACATCTTTAAATGTCTCTCTTATTTTATTAAATATATATTTATATTATATAGGCCTTTACATTATGCCTTTTTTTAAATAAAACATATTCATAATCTTTTAGAAATTAAATTAGGTTAATGACATACATATCTATATATATATATATATATATTTATATTTCAATTTCAATAAACTTAAACAATTTTTTAGGATTTACTTTTAGATAAATATAAATACATTGTTATATAGTAATGTTAATATTATTTATAAACACAATTATTTATTAAAGTATTTTATATTTTTTTCTTTCTTGTATTATTATTTTAAATGACATGTTTTTAAATTATCTTTTTCCTAAATTTAAAAATAACAATTGTGTTACATCTATGATAAATATTTTTATTATTTTCTTATACTTTTTATTTACTCATTTTGATATTATTTTGTTTGTTTACATATTATTGTTAGGACTTTTGAAACAAAATTAAAGAATAAAGGAAAATGAAAATTATGGCCAAGATCCTAATAATGAACGTATTTAGGTTTTAACATTAATACATCTTGTTTTATTTCTTACTTTTAAATACTTGTCTTCATTTATTTTAAAAATTTATTTGGTTCTTTTAGAATCTATTGTACTTGGTTCAATTCAAAATACTTGAGGATGGAAGGATAAACTCTTGCAGTGATATTAAAATGATTAAAATTTACAATTAATAATTATTATAGTTTTATATAGTACAAAAATAGATAAAAATTTATCCTAATTGACTTGTCTCCGCATGGAACCCGCGAACCCTTGAAGTGAGAAACCAAACATTCCATAGATCTATTCTTGATGATCCTTGTTTGATGGATACACCCATGATCTTGTTAGCCAACCCTTCAACCGACTATAAAAAATTGCTCAATCATGTTGAATGACACACAAAATGCACCCTACTAACATGCCTTAGGAGGAAGGGTACATCTCTAGTTTGTCATTATAAAGCCCCCTAGACCATGCAAGATAGTTCAAGTCTCACAAATACTAAGAATGGCCAACCTAAGCACACCCCAACACATAATGATGACCGACTTCACCTTCACAACCCAACCATCCTTTCTATTTGGAGGGATAATGTAGACTGCCAACCAGTTCTCTCAATTGAAGTTGTCCTAAAATACATTGTGAAGTATGTAGAAAAAGCTGAACACAAATCTGAGACATATCATGCCATGTTATCTCGCATTTCAACAACTTTCCAATCCGAAATGCCTACCCCTATAGCTTTTAAAAAATTGCTTACTGATAGTCTTGTTGATCGTGACATAAGTGCCCAAGAGAGTTTCCACCCACTACTAAAGCTACCCCTCTCCATTTCTAGTAGGACCTTTGTTTCTTTAAATGTTAATCAACACAAATTTCAACGTGTATTAGTCTCATCCGCATCAATAACAACATCACCTTCCTACATCAATGCTTACATGGCATGACCCATACATCTAGAGGCAATGCCTCTAAATTGAAGTGACTCAAAAGTGGACCTATAAAGCATCTCACATCAATAATCAATGGAAGGAGCACCTTGCAAAAGCAATTGTATGAGTCTCCCCACAATTCACAACAATTCTTGCAAAAGAAGACAAAAGCTTCCACAATTTTTTTTGGAGTGAACTGGTTCTACATACCACCCATTTCATAACATAGACATTGAATTTGGTTCCTCAGAAGATCAAATAATAGCACTGTGGGAGAGGTTTAGTTGTACTTATTGACCATGGCATGTCCATTGCACACCATCAGAACCAGGCGAAGACCTTGAAGATAGTAGCTCATCCAACACTAACAATGCAATGCAAGATGATGACCCTAATGAATGGAAAGTACTATTAGGTCTACACCCAAATCTTCCTATTTAGCTAGATACATTGGAAATGCTTGGTTGATGTGACATCGACCTGAACCATGACTGGTGCGACACCCAGTTCAACCCACTACAAAAATATGTAGCTACTACTTTCATAGATTCTAATCACCCTACATTCCAATTGCACCATGTACTCAATGAACCCACCCATACTACCTTCTCTACTCAACAATAAAAAGCATTTCATATAGTTTTGTCTCATCTAAATACTCTTCCTTTGTAGCCACCACTTAGATTGATTGTTCAAGGAACTACAGGAACTAGAAATTCACACTTCATTAAAAGAATTAGGTCCGCACTCATGAGTTCAGTTCCACTTCAACAATCACCATTACTCCTCCTTGCACCTACAAGTGTTGCATTCAACATTCAAGCATCAAAAATTCATTTTTCACTTCAATTACTTATCAAATAATTGATTCCACTTCAAGGACAAACATTGACTACATTCCAAGAAAGCATCTACTTCATTTAGTACATTTTGATAGATGAAATGAGTTTCATTGGGCCAAAGTTGCTAGAAAGAATTGACATGAGGCTATGTGAAGCATTCCTTGTCGGCAACCACCTACCATTTGGAGGTCGCTCTCTTATTCTCTTTAGTGAACTGGGGAAACTACCACCAGTTAAAGATATCCCAATGTATGCTTCTACTTCCTATGGTGGAACACTATGACACAACTTCACAACAGTTATAACATTAAACACAATATTTCAAAAAATTGGTGATGATCCTTCCCAAATTGCTTTCTGTGGACTTCTCTCCAATCTACAAAGTGAAAATACTACTATAGAAGATTGGGAAATTCTTATGTCACATTCCTCACTCACCTCTATATAAAACTCCACTTTCTCAACTGCCATACATCTATTTGCAACAAATGAATTAGTGTTACTACATAATAAATGTATGTTGTTATCTTTGTCAACACCTATTGCACTATTCGTTACAGACCAACTAAGGGGGTCAACATACTCAAATCTTGATGAAGAACAACTTCAAATTAATATGCTCTTGTCTATTGTCCAAGAGGTTATGTTGTACTCAAATTTATGGGTAGAGATAGGGCTCGTGAATGGTGCACTTGGTTAGGTAAAGGCAATTGTTTACAATGATGGTGAAAAACCACCTCAACTTCCCTTTTTTGTTGTTCTTTTCAAACACTACATTGGACCTCCATGGGATCTGCACAACCCAAAATACGTCCCTGTAATCCAACTTAGTTGTGGTCACCTTCATCAAATTCCCCTAAAAATTTTATGGGCTTTGACGATTCACAAGTCACAAGGCCTAACACTTCAAAGGGAAACAATTGACATAGTGAACATCGACTGCCAAGGATTGAAATTCATAGCTATTTCAAGAGTTTGTGACCTTCAATCTCTACATATACAACCTTCCTTCACATTCCAAAGATACTCATGCATGAAAGATAGCTTGTAGGTTGCTCAACAAATAAAAGAAGAGGGATGTTTGACTACATTGTCACAGTCACGCTCTTGAAATAGTTATAGAACAATACACCATGTATGTACCCTTGTTTATCTCACCTTTACTTTCTCAAATAATTTTTCCTATATCATAAAGATACATTAAAAAAAATTAAAATATATGTGTTAGCTCTCAAAAACGCAGGCAAGATGCCTTAAGAGGCTGCCAATCTCTTGATACACTTCAAGGTAATAGACAAGGTCAAAAGAATTCAACCTTCTACTCTTTAGGTGCTGCTAAACCTAGGTGGGTGTACCTCTTTGAATGGTGCAGTCTTAACTTATGATTATCTTATTAAAGAAATTTTTTCACAATGACAATTGGAGATGAACAAATGAAATCCAACTTGAAAACAGTAACAATATTCTTATCTAAGTCCTAAAATTCTCAATTAAAAGACATAAAGAAACTGAATGAATTCAAAATGATGAAGTGCAAAGACTAGTTCCTTACTGGGTATGTGGAGTCAAATGAAACCAAGATGAGCAACACTCTCTGGAGAAGACACAAATTATTTGGCATTCATTTTGTTTACAACTTGTATAAACATGCAATACTATAACTACTAAGCTCTACTTTAATAATCCAAATGAATCTCTCTGATTATTGTGATTAACAAAAATGATTTAATCTTTGCTTGAAAGAACCAATTGATTAATCACACAAATACAACAAATGTGTATTGATAAACTGAACATAAACTTGTTATGTCAATTCAAACAACTAGAAAGCATCAATCGTGGAGACAACTTAGCAGTATTTTCATTCAATTAAACAAACAATTGACACCAGAGAAATGCAACAACATCAACTGATTTTCATAAATACCTCCATTCTGAAATCATGCAACAATATCTCTGATCTGATAATTTTATTCTACTGTATCTACTTGCAGTGTATCGAATATCTAATAACTAGTGATCCTTTACAATTACAATATGCCAATATATACACCAGCATGAGAAAAACATATCATATTGAGATCTTATGTTAGCCAACAATCAAATTTGAGCTCAAATTATGTCAGCCTGCAACGGTCTTCTTACATGTCGGCCACACTATTTGAATTTTTGTTATTCATTAGTGAACAGTCGGCGAGACATAATGTATAGTTATGCCAAAGGCAATTCAATCGTTAGACTCCCCCGTGCTCTTTCTGTTTTGCCTTGACTCTGTGATGTCAGTGAGACATCTCACAGAGAATCCCAAAGTGTTATCGATAGCCTTCAAACCTATCATTACGACACAAGAATGTCTCATACCAACGTGCTCCTTTCGTTTTATTCATAGTTGTCGTAACCCAGTGGTATTAGAGAGACTATATAGTTTACTTCATGTTTCATCGAGAGTTTATTACCATCGTATGTCGTCATAACACTTTTCCTATTACACCAAAGTCAAAGAGTATTCCTTTATTCCTTTATGTTTCGCTATGACCACACGACATCGGTGAGACCTTTCATAGATTAGATTTTGTTTCACCGAAGGTCTTCATATATCTCAAGTCACTATGACATGTTTTCTCTTACGCCGACAAAATCTCCACTGCATTCCATCGGCAAGACCCCGGGCACCTCGCCAAGACCACACACCGAAACAAATAAGTCACACTGAGTAGTATCTTTTGTTATATTCATCTTCGCCAAGACCCTTAGATTTTCTCACCGACAGAGCTCCCGTGTGTATTATCGGCGAGACAAATCAATGTTAGAGAGACCCTATTTAGATCGCTTTAAGTTTCATCGAAACTCAACATCTATCATGTATGTCACCGTGACATAAGCACACTCACACCGAAACATATCCTTCAATTTCTTTCGCCAAGACAAATCAAAATCGTGGAGAGGTCCCAAAGAGTTCACTTAGTCATACCAAAAGCCCCCCATTCACTTTGTGTGTCGCTGTGACATGTTGGATTTCTCACCGATGCACCTTTAGTCTTATTTTCTTCGCTATGACCTATTGATATCGGGGAGACCTCATACATATAGTATTTCAGTATACCAAAATTTTACCACAATGTTATTTCCCAGTCACCGAGACATAAGGAATCTTTCATCGAAAAGAACCCTTCGTTGCTAGTCGATAAGACAATGAGGTCTCGCCAAGACATAATGCCAATAACTCCAAGATTTGCCGATGAATCCTTATATCCGCAAGTCAGGGAGACATATGCACATTGCCATGACTCTTCACCAAAAACTTTGTGTTTGGCCGAAGTGAAGACTCATATGAAGTGTTAGCAAGACCGAAGGTCACTTGCCAAGACTTCATCCCAATAGCTCCAACTTACACCGATATGCCTCCTCCCGTCACCGATCGATGTGACAATGAACATTCACTATGACTATACTCCGATGCACATGGGTCATCCTGAAAACTTATTGACAAATACACCATGTCGGCAAGACCTAGTGAGTTCGCCAAGATGCTGCCCCGATGAGAATCTCCTGCCGAAAGGTGCCTTTTCAGTCGCTGAAACACTGTGAATGTCATGTCGACATATCTACAACAAACAAATGTTAACATAGAAGCAACATGGGTTGGGGAGACAGTGGTAGACCTATGTCAATATGGAAAACAACGTGGAAAATGTAGACATAGATGATTTATGGGACAAATATGAGCCAAAATATGAGTAAACATATCATGAAATGAAGAAAATATGCATAAGGAAGAACTCATATGGAGACTCAAGGGGTATGAAAGATATGAAAAAATCATCAAATTTTAATAGTTCCAACAATATGTAAATTATATATCTACTTTCATTATTGTAGGATCAACTCATTACTCAATTACAATATGTTCCATCAAGTTGCATTTCATTTTTCTTTTCAACTTCAAAGAACAATACAACTACACTTATGTACCCTTCTTTATCTTACCTTTACTTTCTCATTTTAGATTTGCATATATCATCAAGGTACAATAAAATATGCTAAGTACATGTAATATCTCTACTTTTGTTAATGTAGGATCAACTCATTAGTCAATTGCAATATGTTCCATTGGACATAATACCTTCAACCAAAGGTCACACTGCATTTAATTTTCCTTTTGAACTTCAAAATTTTTGGTTTACTTGGTTGTTTTTCAAATAATAATTAAGCATATTGTTCTTTGTAGATAAATTCCAATCCAAATTGATCATGTCACAATATTGCAACAAATATGAAATTTCTATCTATAGTTTTATGTTTAAATCAATCGATCTATACCATAGTTGTGTGACTATGTTACAACATTTTATATTTGTGCCAATTGTATGTTTACAAATTAGCATTCTGATTAAACTATAATTTTAGATAAATTTTGGTTCAAAGTGATTGTGTGAGAATGTTGCACCAAAGAGGATATTTCAATATATAGTATTGTGTTTAAAGCATTCATTTTATACCATAGCCTTTTGTCTATTTTACAACACTATATAGATATGGAAATTGTATCATAAAAGTATGTGTCCACTAAAGTTCCCTTTGAGTTATTTCATTGTTTTATTCTCATTATTTACATGTCTATTTTACAAAGTAATCAATCTTTTAGACATTTATTCGTCCAACTAGAATATTTGAAGACACACTTTCCAATTTCAACCCACTATGCCTAAACAATATCAACATTATCATAAACTTATTCGATGTACCCATTGCACACCATTCTGTGCAATTGCTAATTTTTATATTATCTAAAATATTTCTTACTTTTCACCGTACACTTCAATAGGGACTCACAGTGCTCATGTTTATGTGTGAACATTCACTTTTTTTTTACCAAGTGGTATTTAGAATGGTTGTGTCCTTTTTTCCTTTTGACCAAATGTTATTTTAAAAGATATGGCTTGTGAAATAGTTAAATGGATTTAGAAAATAATAATAAAATACAAATAATATATGTTTAGCATAGTAAAACTAAGGATGAAAGATCGACCTGCTATATTTGGAGGGCCATTAGCTCAGCCTTTGTTTTTTATCATTGTGGTTTAAGTTATGATACACACTACCAATTCAAATCATTTATTTTCAGATAATATATGTTCTTAAGCAACTTCAAATATTATATATAAATTCATTGCATTTGCTAAAATAAAAAAATTCAAATAAAAAACTGTCTCCAATAGTAACTTTCTTTTTCTTTTCCATCATCGGTGAAAATTATTCTTAGTACCATCAAATATACCCATTCAAGCACCACTAATAATATCAACCAAATCTCATCTTTAGAAATTGTACTTCCTTTTTATGTCACTAATAGGTATGTATTTGTTAAGATTTAGGGGTTGGGATGTCTTGAATCACTAAAGTATTAAAATTAAGATTGTTAGGTTCTAAAGTTTAAATTTGAGAATTTATTATGTTGGGGTGTTAAAATTATTCAAATTAATGTTCGTTAAGACTTAGATTATTCACAACCTAAATGTCATGGTTTGGAGGAGAATATAATAGTGTAAATGGTGGAGTTGTTTTGAAGGAGGCAAATTACTTCAAGATATTGTTCTATTTTTAGCTATTTGTGTTGTTATCCTTATAATAGTCTCTTCATGAAGATTGTTATCTATATAAATGTAGTCTATATGTAAATGCAAATATTTTTCATTTTCTTTGGTCCTCAAAGTTCATCTTTGATCTTGATGTTTTTGAGAAAATATGGAAAATAAATAGTTTTTCAATATGCCATGCATGTCTAGATGCATTGATGAACATGGCGGATTGTAGATAAACATGCTTGATCTATTGGTGAAGTTTGCAGAAGAAAAGGTGATGATGCAAAATTTTAAGGAGCTTTCAAAGTTGTTTGTGTATACAAATAAAGTGTTGCCAACTTTATGGGTTGAAGCATTCAATGCAGAATTAGGTCAAATTGAAAGGTTATAAGTAAATTCACTAAGGTAAAACCATTTCACAAAAGAATTCAAGGAGTAGAGTGGTAGAGATAGAATTCAAAGTGTTTAAGGTGATTTGTGTTTCAGTGCATCAAAACCCTAATTTGGAAAGAATAGAAAAGGTATTTTACAAATCTATTTACCCTAATTTTTGAAGAATTTTTCTTTGAAACAATTTTGAATCTAGTTTGCAATGGCTACACCAAGGATTGTAGAGGCTACAAAGAAACCACAACCAAAATTCAAAAGGTATGTTATGAAATACATAGATGATGACCTGTTAGGTGCATTCTTTCATATTCCATAAGGGGTTCTACTGACTGAATATATTAGGGCTTATATTCATGGAAAAATGGGATAACATTCTCCCACTAAGTTAGGAGATATATGGGAAAATGAGTTAATGAGAAACAACTTCACCCTAAAGACAAAATATAAAAATGTAGTTGAGAAGAAACTAGATGTATGGAAGTGGTTCCCTAATTTCTTTTATAATGTCAAGTGGATTAGAATGGCTTTGAGAAGAATACATGATCATTTTGTCTAGATTGATAAGCCTAATATGATCATTAAGGAAGTAATAAGAGAAGTTAGTGTTATATGCTCCACTGAACCCGTCCCTATTTTGAAGTCCATTAAAAATGAAGTGGTTATGTAGAAAAAAGGTGCAACATATGACAAGAGATCCCTTGTAGTAAATCCCATTAGAAATCCACTTGTGGGATACATAGCTATGATATTGGTTACAAAATTTATTATACAAACAGAGACAATTCTATATCTGCCACCATAATTACTGTGGCATATGAGATGGTAGAAAATGGTGCAGATTATGACTTGTGTGAGTTTCTTAGGAAAAAATTAATGGGGAATTTGAAGCAGACTAAGGAAAATGAATATGTATTTAAGTATGACACCTTGGTCATGTGCTTACTCTTTTATTTCTTGAAGGAGCTTCCCATAATTGGAAGTGTAACTTGGATAAGAGGAAGACTAGTTACACATAAAATTATAGATCATATGAGGAATCTTGGATATGTTAAAGCACAAGATGATGCCCTGATTGCTTTCTTTGCAGTATTCCAAAAGAGAATGCGTGAGAGAGAGAATTCCAAGGACAATTATTGAGAGATACAAAAGGACAATTATTGAGAGATACAAAAATGATATCACATTCCTTGTATCTACAGACCAATGCATTATGGAGGTAGTGGAACCAAAAATTGTTTGGTTTCCTAAACTGGGTTATGAGGTGACAGAAGTAGATCTTATTGGTTATGTTGATATCTTGTTGAAGAGACCCAAAGACACCACAAAACAAGATATGGCACATATGAGGAAAAATCCATGAAAGTTCACAAGGAATAGAGGAAACCTCAGATCAAGAAGAACATGGATAAGATGGTTGATGTGTATACTAAAGAAATGGGCCTTTCTAAAGAAAGAGTGTAGAATGCTATAGAGAGCCATGGTAGATTCAAGTGCTATGGAAGCATCTAGTAGCTCAAGGATATTTGGTAGGATTGCTACCACTCCTCCTATCCAGAAGTCCTCTAGGACTTTTCCTTTTATTATAGAGAAAAGAAAGACAATTTCCAGCCCTCCAATAAGGGAGAAATCCCCTCCAGTTGTACACTCCACTAGAGCTAAGAAGAAGAAGACCACCACTGTTGCACCACCTACTACCCTAGCCAAGAGAAGAGTGAAGAAAAAGTAATGAGAGAGAAGGATATTGGCATAAGTGTTACAAAAGAAGAGGAAGAATTGGAAGAAGATGTACCCCCATTGATCTGTAGAAGAATAAGTGATGCTTCACAAGGTGAAGTTAGCTCCAAAAGAAGACGAGTTGATATAATTGACATCGAGAGTGAAGAGGAGATAGAGAAAGAAAAAGAATAATCCAATATACATATAATGGAAAAGAAGAAGGAAGACATGAAAGCTTCTCTGAAGAAGAATAAGAGAAAAGAAACAAGTCAGAAGATGACTCTGACCAAAATCAAAGGAGAGGAACAAAAATAACCAACAAGGCTTCATTCCCCCATGAAATTAGAGGTACTTTTTAACATCATTTTGCAAAATGACATGTTGGGAGAGACCAAAAATTTATACAAGGATGTAGATGAGGTGGATAGGGCTAAAATTATTGGAGCTACAATCAAATATATTGTTGTTCATGAAGTGGAGATGCAAAAAATCAAGAAACATGTTCCTAAAGATTTGTGGAACATTTTTTTGGAAAAGAGACAAGAGGCAATAAAAGAACATGAAAGGCTTAAGGAAGAGGATTGGAGAAAATAAGTGCTCCTCTATTTGAGGATGATAGAGCCACATTGGACACTCTATTTAGCAAGGGGCTAAGAACAAAGAAAAGGTTAACAACCCTTATGGGAAAGGATCAAGGTGATCTTGAAAGGCTCCAAAAGGAATGAAAAGTTGAGATAGGTCAAAAAATGGGGATGTTACTAGTGGAAAAAGAAGAAGAGAATGTAGAGATCCCTCCAAAATAAAATATTGAAGGAAATATGTAGAAAAATGATGCGCAACATGAGCATGACACAAACATTAGATAAGTTGCATTAGATAACACTCATCCAAAATAAGTTGCATTAGATAACACTCATCCAAAAGTGGAGGACATGACATAGAGAAATGTTGAAGAGACAATGATTGGAGAAGACATTACAAAGGAGAATACCATCACTTCTCCTCTGATACAAGAATAAATTACTCCTTTGATAATCATAGAAAACACTAAAAACATTACAAAGAAAGAGAACACAAACAAGGGTGATGATGTGGAGAAAAAAAAACATGTGGCGAAAGATGAAGATAAGGATGCATCCACAGATGCACTAACCAAAAAAAATAAAATCATTATACTCTAGTAATTTTGAAGTGAAGGATGTAAAAGGAAAAAAAAAGAAACAACTAAGGTCTTAGGTGAATCCTCTGGCTCCTCTGGGGATCCCTTGAAGAATCTTCTAAGCATGCAACCCTAATTTCAACTAGTTGTGTCTTCACAACTTTTGTAATTGCCAATGTATCAAGGAAATTTTGTGTTAGATAAGATATGTCTCATCCGTAAGTTATAACTAGGATATATATTCCATGCATCTACGAGAAAAGAAATCATAGAGACACACCAAACGAGTAGTGAACCAATGGAATAAGTAGTTAAAGCACTACAAGAAACCACACCTGGTGCAAGTATAGACACATCTCTCTTTGGTATGGATAATGTCAAATTCCTAATTGATTCTTTTAAAATGTATGCATTTGGACTGAAGGAGGAAGCAGAGAAGGAAGTGGAGAAGAGGATCAATGAAAAAAGAATGTTAGAAATGACTGCTTGAAATGTTCCATTGCACATAAATTTGTTTCTAAATTATTGAAGGATGTTGAAGGTTGTGTTGATGAGGAGAAGGCTTTGTATCAGTATGGAATAAACTGACCTAGAGCCGCAGAAAGCATGAGGAAGGAGAAAGAATTTATTAAGTCTCAAATTAACTTTTCCTCAAGTGCTTATGATCTAGCAACTAATCTAACTAGAGAGACAAGATGTATAATAGAAGATATGCATAAGAAATTCTTCCAACTACAAGCATAGAAAGAGCATATTATTTTATAGATTGGAGAATTAAGGGATCTTGTCAATCCTAAATTCCTACTTGTTTCAAAAGCTCTCCTGAGTACAGATAAAGCCAAAAAGATGAATCTAGTACATGCTACTTCAAAACAAGGAAAAGAGTTATTGCTTGAGTTTGAAATGTAGCATAGGCTTCTTGTGGAGGCTAAGAAAGAATGGGAACATGGTAGGAAAGCCTAGGAAGACCATTTTAAGAATTTATAGGTGTCAACCACCTATGGTTGATTGATTTCTTATGTTTTTATGCATCCAATATTTCTATTTTGATTATTTGTACATATTCAGACAATATAGAGAAGTTAACTAGTACCTTTTTGGTTTTTTCTCTAGTAGATGAGTCAAGGGGATTCAATCCATTCTTTTTAATTTGAATATATACTTGCATTTCTTAGGGGGAGTTCTAGTGACAGTCAGGACAAGTAGAATAGGCACACTTTTCCCTTGATGTCAAAGGGAGAGAGTAGTTTGGAGAATATTTTAGAGATTTTGGCATGTTGCCATCAATGAAAAAGGGGATATTGTTGGAATATTGGAAATATTGTCATTAATGATGTTGTTTGACAACATGAGCATGGAAGGCACATAACAGTGTGTTGTAGTGTCGTCATTGATGTCAACATTGTAACTTATATGAAGATCTTAGTTGCAAATCATTTTGATCAATTCTAATAGGTTTTTGTAGTGTTAAGGAAGAAATTTATGCAAGATGATTTGGTCTGAAAGGATCAGTAGTGTGGAAATTTGACTAAGTGTCAAATTTGCTAGTATAGTGTTACTGTGTGCCACTTTTTGGGTCCGCACCACCATGTAAATGAAGATATCACTCTATGCTTCTAACATTATTTTTGTGGATGTTATATGTATTGGATTCCAATATTTCATCATGTTTGGATAAGTGAAGTAAGAGATATGAGTAACAGAGTTCGGCCCAAGGAAAATTACAATTATTTTTTGTACAATGTGTTTGTGTGGGAGAATTTGCACTTCTCCGCAAATGAGTTTTTGGTTTTGTGCTTTTGAGGATAAGTTTTTAGATCGTAGTAGAGCATGGATTCTAGATGGCATCGAGTTTTTGGGTCCACATGTCGAGATGTGGATACACAAATGAAGGATTTTGGTTTTAGGTCTTATGTTGTGCCAACCTAACATGTTTGATGTTGTGTGAAGGAAAAATATGTATTGCTAACTTATGTAGGATCTATTATAGGTCCATGCCGACCTATCTTAAGATGTTTTAAGTTTTGAGTTTTTTTAATTTTTAATTTTTTGACCCGTAAGGTGATAATTTTATAGAAAATGCAAAAATTTTACAACCATCTGCTAGGTAGGAGACATATCAAAGATAACCAACAGTCAGCCAAAAGATGAGCAAAGGTGGAGAAACAACAGTTCCAAACAGTCCCAAAAGAGAAACGAGAAAGAGAAATAGTTACATCAGCCTAACCACTAAAAACAAGAGCAAAAAACCAGTGTCTCAAGTTTGAAACAACCAAAATTTACAAGTCAAGAACTAGTAGAGGACATACGGACAACAACAAATGCCATACGATTTCACCAGAAACCATTTAACTCTGCAAAACCTAAGAACCCTTCCATCCATTCCAACCCTTCCAACGGCACCAGCTTTAATTTGTGCTTCAGGAAATCTATCGCCACTTCTACAATTTTTTAGTGCCTTACTAATGTGAGCCCTTTGAGATCCGGGAGAAAAGGAAAGACTTTGATAGCTTCATCAGACTCCCATAAAGAAGCTAGGTCTGCAGGACGCGGAATACCTTTACCGATAAATGTCGCCTTCAAAGTCATTTCGAGGCCGCCAAGCAAATCGTCTCGGAACAAGCAGACCATCAAAACCCTGGCCTCGTCCTTCGGGGTGCCAAGGTCCAGGAGCACGGCAAGAAAATGGGAAGAAATGTGCGCATTATCATGGGCAAATTCATTCCTTGCTAAGTGCCCTTTGCCAAGGACCATCTTCATAGCAACAACTAACACTGGGTCATCTTCGAGCAAGATACACTTCAACCGCTGATCTGTGACCTCGTGAAAGGAAATTTTCCTCTCCTTTGCCACTAAGGAAACTGGTGTGTCGACATCGAAGGCTTCCAAACCTTCCGCCGAAATGAGAATGGTGAACTTCGACTTCGACAGTTTATCCATTAGCGAAAGCTTGTCAGTCGACCTTGCAATAAAAAATAGAAGAAAAACCGAAATGCAACCCATATTTAAGAAATAACTTCAATAGCATAATAAAGAGCCCAAATAATGATCAGTCATGCTTTGCATACATAACAGAATAATGGCGAAGCAAAAATGATCTCGACATGAGTTAAAATATGGCCTCCGTCCATCCAACTTAGAACCATAAACGAAGCAATAAATGGGAATTCCCACTTGGCACATCTGCGAGCAAAACAAGGAAAACTGAGCCCGATGTGTCACACTGACAGCGCCATGGAGGCAAGGCCAAACATACCACCAAGCCATCTCCAAAAATTTTGACAAACTTTGACAACCAAAAAACCAAGCCAGGAACACCAGAAACCAGCCGAATATAGATGATTTGATGTGGCAAAAATACACCAAGTGCGAAGACAAAAAAACTATCCTGTCCGCCACCTCACGTCCACCCTGGACACCCAATGCCTGAGTGAGGTGCCTGGGGGGAGGGGGGGCCCACCCATCCACCCATAGTTTTGAGTTTTTAATTATGGCACGTTATGTAGATGATTTTTTTTGAACCCAATAGTATATTTTGATTGTTACATCTAATTAGGCCAACCTAATTGATGTTATGTTTGATGCAGATATATATGTTGGATTATTTCTAGTGTTTTGATATAGATTGCAAGTGCTAAGAATAATCCACATATATATGATGTGAATTTGATCAGAGCGCTACAAAGTTAAGTTGTGAATGTTGAGTTGAAGATTAGAGTTGTGTGGATGAAAAGCATGGAAGAGTGTTGAATTAGAATCAGATAAATATTTTTCTTGAGCTTCAATGGGACTGTATTCATGCATATATTAGATGCAACTGTGGATAATGAGTCCACTTGGACAACGAGTCCACTTGCAGTGAGCATTTTTATAAATATACTATAATCAGTTATAATATATTTTGAGCTAACCCTCACCGTGGTTTTTCCCATTTTGGGTTTTCCACATAAAAATATTGGTGTTCATGTGTTATGTGATGTTTCATGCTTTCTTTCCTTATTACAATTGAATATGCTTTGGTAATAGATGTTTAATGTTTGAAAGGTTTAAGAGAATACTGATTCACCGCCCCTCTCAGTATTCTAGGTGTTCAACACATTCTTCATAAAAAAAGGGAATATATACTAAAACAACATGTGGAAATATTGATAAGTTATAGAAATTCATCAATGAAATTCAAAATAAGTTTCCATATGTCTTAGGAGATTCTTCCTATCCATTGGGATTGCATATTAAAATTCTATTAGGTGGGATAACCCAAGATATGTAGCAACAAACATCCAACTTCTACCAAACAATAACTATAGAACTTACCAAGGAAAAATGGATGAGGAAAAGAAGTGTGCAACTTCTCATACCACATTTCAATTCAACATCAACATTCTAAAAAATATAGAAAGTGATATCAATACCTTATAAAAAATCTTCTTATAATGGCTCACCAAAAACCTCAAAATCCAAGTGGATCAACTTAAAGAATAAATTATTCAAGTACAAACTTCCTACGATGATTTGATGAAAATAGATGGCAAGATAAGATCCTAACTAGAAGAAATTCATATCCAATTGCAACAAATACAAGACCAATAAAATTAAGTAAAGAACCAATTCAAATAATTGAGGGAGGTAGTAAGCTTTTGGTAAGGCACATGTAACACGTCTGATAAGGGATGCACAAAAAATGTCTCAATGGGTTCAAATTACCAACATCTTGTTAGAAGCAAACAAGCTCCTAACATAAATCAATTACATAATCACCTCTTCCAGCAAGTTAAAGTTCAATAGAATGGTACCTTCACCCACCTTAAGGAGATTTACAAAATATCCTTCTAGAAAAATAATTCAATTTACATCTCTCAAGGACAAGACAAAATTTTGAAAGGGGATGGTGTTGATAGGGAAAATGGTAGAGCCAAGGTACAATATAAAAAATCCTACCAAAAACCACCACAAAAGGGTTGAGGAAATTAAGGCCAACATGACACTTAAAGGAAGATATGTAGTTTGTAAGGGACATGTCTCAATAGAAGAATATATGTATGAGATATGATAGAATGTAACAACAGTAGAAGATAGAAGAGAGATTAGATAATATCTAAGAATATATATAGAAGAATACTATACAAGAATAAATGTATGAATGTTAAGATGAATATATGATGTATAAATACAACCAATGGAATGATGAGAATGTAATATAAAGAATATCAATATATTGAAGTTTATCAACAATTTGTATATTGTGTTATGGATTATTTAAAAGTAACTTCTGGTTATGATTTATCTTGATGTCTTGTCTAATTTTTCATTTTAAATTAACCTTTGGTTCCTCTCCTACTATTAATTTTGGGGTATAAATACAATAAGTAGAGAATTCTTGGACAACAAAACTTGAGTTTGTGATCCCCCACTTTTCTTGCTAAAAATGATGAACTATATCACTATATCCTTTTCTATTTAATCTTATAAAATATTACATTTTTGACCTTATTAGGATGGTTCACAAAGTAACCATTATTCATAATTATTAATTTGAATCCAATGGTGAGATCATTCTCCTTAAAAATTTCTAATGTGGACATGTTCCTTTTTCTCTTGGAAGATAAATAATCAACCTATCTAGATGACTCAATAATCTATACTCTATGGTGGTCTTAAATGTCCTTTTTCTCTTATCTAATTTGTTATGTTCATATCTTATTCTTTGCTACCTTGAATGACAATCTCATATACCTTTATTTATTTGTATACAAAAGAGCCCTTTTACTCTATCTCAAATAAGAAAAATTCCCTCTATTTGAGGAGAAATCATTGACTTGGGTTGTTTCTTGGCTCTTATATAGAAGAGCTATTACATAGTAAAATGTAGCTATTACCTTTATTGACTCAAGTTATCCAACATGATTTTGTTGATAAAAAAATCATTTCCTTCTTTAGTAAGGGGCTATTACATAGTAAATTAAACCTACTTGTAAAGTAAAATGGCTTACATTTAGAACAACTCCCCTCAATAATCTCATAATAAAGTATGATTTTTAACTCTATTTTCATCAACCATAAACACTGATGAACTCTTTATTTTCTTGTCTTAAACAACTCATTATAGTTGTCACCATATTATAATCACTATGATACACTCTAACATGAGTTTCATTGAGGTGGGTCTGAGTGTTAAATTACAATGATTTCATTATCTCCTCAACATGGTGGTTTACCCATGAATAATAAAGTATTATTAAAAATTATAACTCCCAAATAGTAAATTTATTTAGGTTTTAGGGGGAAAAATATTAACTTTCATCCAAGTTAATAAGAATTCAATACCATTGTACATGGTATTAATAAAAATAATAATAAAATGTATGTTCAATTTCATAACCATTATCAAGAATGTTAATTAACCAAGACTATCACTAGCCCCTTCAAATCATTTATTTTTTTCAAAAATCATAAAATTTTGTTTTAATTTATTATATGGCTTCCAATAAGTCCTTTTTTATTCTTGATTAAGCATTATTGTTATAAAAATATTTTATTAGGCATTAAGTCACATAGTTGTGGGTGGTTACTTAAGACCTAGTCAAAATTGACATCTAATGACAAGTAAAAATATGCACTAAAAAATTAACATGAATTCAAGATGCAACACAACCATTGACCACCTACTAGTCGAATCAACCATGAATTGGCAAGAGAACTCATAGAAAATTCCTAGGTTGACCAACTTATGAAAATAATAGGACCTATTTTACTATACTTGGATCAATGTAAATTGATGTCAATAACCTCTCTCATGACATTCTCCCTCTATTCAAGGATGCAAGCCTCAAATAATTTAGCAAACAATGGGTTAATCCCCATTGGTACAATCAATGATTATAACAAAAATCACATTTTTATATAATTTAATCATAACTATTAATTCATTAAACCAACATGCATGGAGTTCAAAGATCAAGTATCTAGTCAAGACATGTCTAGAATTCATAAATTTAATTTAATGAACTTACAAAATTTTCATTTCTATAAAATTACATAATTATTCTAATTAAATAATTTAAATCTTGATAATAAATATAAAATTTTCTTTTGGGTATTAGATACTTTTCTTTTTTTGAGATAACTTGGGGAAGAGAAGGATACAATGACATTAAGATGCAACTACCTCATAATAATAATAAGTCACTTCAAATGTGAAAATCACTAAATGTCTTTAACAATAATATAATTCATAATATTAGGGTGCTACATAGTTACAAATATAAATCTTTTAAAAGGTACTCAAGAGAAGTTGAGGATGTCAAACAACAATATCATTAAAGATGAAGGATGAGGAATAAGTTACTCTAGGAATCCCATCATTGATTCTCTATTGAGCACAAGTCATGAGGTTCCAATTTATTTTTGATTCTTTGTGTTCTCTCATGGTCCATCCCCCACTCATGTCTTTATTTTCCTTTTTTTCGTATGCTCCCATTTATTACAATTAACTCAATTTTCAAGATTATTGTTTATAAATTCATTTCTTTTATCATATACATATAATCTATCTTAAATTTTTGTTTAGCTTATTAATTATATTATTTTATCTCCTTTTCTCTCCTCATTTAAATATCATAACTAACCCATACCCTATAATCCCCAAAATATAACCCCATATTTTGGATAACTTGTACAAGTCTTTATATTATTCACTATTCTCTTGACAATGAATCATAAATTGTGATCCTATTCATGTAAAAGTAATTACACAAATTTACTTTTAAAAAATTGGATAGTTCTACAATACTTATGTATGTAGCAATAATTTTGTTTTGCTAAACTTTGTGAAATAACTATTGCTATCAAAGTACTGGCTTTTTTCATATATATATATATATATTACATCATTTAGTTGGAAGAAAGATGCTGATATGGATTGAGTTCAATTTTGTGCAATCTTATTAGTCAAATTTGAATTCCAAATGAAAATTTTAATAGATTATGTTTGATTCATCATATATTGTATTTGATTTCTTATGGTGAATCTTACATGATATAATTTATTTGTAGATACTTTTGTTAATAGTGGAAGAAAGGTCAAATGTGGACAGTGAATGCAGTGAAGTTGAACTAGACAAAGACAACACATAGAAAACATTGACAATTACTATTTCAATGGTACAATTTATTAATTACAAGTAAATTTTACAAAAATATTAAAGTGAAATATTGACATGTGCAAGCCAAGTGCTTGTACAAATAGATTAAAAACATACTTTTAAGTGCAAAAATTCATGTTTAAAATTTGTTTGATATGAATTAAATTTTTGTAAGTTAGTTTTAGATCCCATATTTGACCAAATTTTAGTTTTTTTTTGACAATTTGAAAGGTGCCAATGACACATGCTCATGTCCCCAATAATTATACATCTATAGACAATAAATAATCTAAAATATATTGTGTAACTTGATTAAAACAACCATATTACACTTCGACATTGGCCTTGAGAGGACCACAATCCAACCAAATTCATGGTACTCCTTTCTAGTCGTTAGAACTCGTGCCTAGGGAAGACTTGGGCAACATTCAACTACTTTTATCCTTATCACGTTTACACTCGATGCATGGAATTTAGGCGTTTGTACGGAGTATGGGGTGTTTTGAAATGACTTGGGGGTATATTTAGCGTGTATACGTTAAGATGATACTCCTTTATATAAAAATTTATAAAAATTCAGACATGTCTAGAATTCAGAAATTTGATTTAATGAACTTATAAAAATTCATTCATATAAAATTACATAATTATTCTAATTAAATAATTTAAATTCAAATAGTAAACATAAAATTTTCTTTTGGGTATTATGTAATGCCCTCGCCACGTAATCCTAGTAGGGGACAATGCAAACACCGCGGAAATATAATAATTTTTTTTTTCTTTGAAAGTGTAGTTAGTAACAAGTATAGTGAGCTACACTTAATGCATACATCCTCTAAGGTACATGACAATGCTTACATTTGAATCCCATACTACACAAAAATAAACTAATCCATAGCATATAAATTATACCAATGAAATAAATAATATACATCCAAGGCATTAAACTCATCTCATTAGATACACAGTACATTAAAGAATCATCCATAGATTACATTCATTCCATAAAGCAGTTACAAGACCAATTCCCAAAATGAGGAAGATCATATAATAATGTTACTATAACAATGATACAAGAATCCTCCTAAAATACAAATGAGGAGTGGTACATATACATAAGTATCCAACTGAACCAACAATACACGAGAGATGGTACAAGTAACTAGAACATGCAAGCTCTCCAATCTGGAAGATCACGTCATCACGAACATGTAGTGGAAACCCAACGGTGTAAGGTGCACGTTCCACCCAACCAAGTGGTACCCAAAGGCCCACCCCTCGTGCTAGGAGATAGTAAAAAAAATTCCTAGAAAAAACCAACAACCTCCAGACACAGGTCACACACAATACTATACCATACAAGAACAATACATACATAAAGGTTACATTGCTTCTAGAGTAAAATAATCAAGTATATCAATTGCACAATACATACTGTTGGCATAGGAGGAGTGTTGTCACAAAGTTGCATGGGTTACCCTGGTGCAACTTTGTGCATTGACCCCCATTGAAAGTCACTCTCCTATTGACAACACAAGGATCTTTTTCAAAATATAAGAGGCCACACATCTCGTTCGTAGTAACTAGATGTTTAACTAAAACTCAACCAAGTACACTACCCAAGAAAAACAAAGGGCTAAACCATAAAACACAACCCCTTCATAAAATAACATCATCTGGAAGACTTAAATACACAACTAACCAATTTCCCCAACTTACGAGAATAGAAGAAATCATAATTTAATAGGAAATTTAGGCAGGAAATAAATCTACCATTAAGATTTCCTAAATCCAATTTCCATTTCAATAAAATACAATAATACATTGCCCAAAATAAACTAACTTAATACAATTTGAATTACAAACAAATACAGAAATTAAATTTATTTGTTTATTTCAGTTTCCAAATTACATCTAAATAAAAATCAATTTCCTCTTTCATATCATATCATTTTAAAATTATCTACTTATGCATTTGCATGCATTAATTTAAGATAACATTTAAATATATATTCAAATACATATATAATTATATTTATTTATACATAATTATACATATATAAATATAAAACTACATTACAATATTCCAAAAGAAGCACTATATTTCCAAATCGATACTCAACCTATTCTCTTCCTTGTACCCCATTCGACGTAATTAACAAATTAATAATAGTTTACCAAACCTGTGGTCTATAGCTAAGCAACGAATTGAAGGACTGAAACACCCATATCATATTTGTATATTTAAAGACTTCAAGGCAGAAAGAGACATACGACACTAGGTAAACTTATCAAAGTTAATTATGTTCAATGCTAAAATCTTGATACAATAGTTCCATTCTTTCAATTGCTAGATAAACTTGATAAAACAAGAGATAACTAGCAATTACATTGATTCCCACCTTCAAAAACATGACAGATAAAAGATATGACTATCGACTGACTACTTAGGCTTAGTTAGTTCATCAACCAAAAACGACAAAGCTTCTAGATCACTGAGAGTTTTAATGCCAAAATAAAGCATGTTGGCTACGATTGAATTAAAAACTATCTTCTGCATGGGAGCTGCACATATGTGTATAGGAGGATAAATCATAGCAACTACAAGATTTCCTCTTATCAGAAAACATCAACTCCAAAAGAAATGGTCTTACGAGTGGAACCAAATTAATATGCTCAAATAGAGGAGTTTAAGTCAATGTTACGTAGATAAGAACGCTACCTCACAGTGCCAACTTTCCCCAATGGGGAGTCGGCTGTGGGGCATGGCACAGGAGATGGACATGGCTCTATTGTGCCATCCACAAAGACAGTTTCCTACAAAAATGTGAAGGATAACCCCGTTTCTAGAGAACTCATGTTTCAAGTGGGAACAAAAGTTGATACCATTCTGGTTCCCTTCAAGGCATGAGAATCCATTACTTGTAGCCACCATCAAAGTAATATAGGCCAATGAGATGGAGAGGATTCTTATTACAAGGATCACTTTAATTGTCCTAGACCGCGGGCTTGATCCAACTACACACCTACTTCAAGATTTAATAATGACATTAATATTAAAATAATTTCCTTAGATTCAGGTGTTCAAAACACGTCGATTGAGGTATAAAGATGATTAAATCCCCAGCTGATTTAGATAAGGAAGATTCTAATAAGGCAGAGTGAACTACTTAAATGAAAGAGTCAAAAAGGCAAAGAGAGCCACGTTGGTGACTCGGGAGAACCTTCAGCTATCAATTCAAACCAACTAGGCTGGCGATCTAGAGAGTTATATAGATTGCATGTGGGCTATAGCATAAAGATTGAATAAAGATCTTATGATAACTAGGAGATAAAAGAAGAAAGCTCGACCCATCAAGAAATGCATATTTTATCATAATGTTAACAAAATTATAGCCAAAGAGGGGGTGGTGAAATGCATGAAAGTTAAACTAAAATTGAACTGATGGAGGAATTTCTTGTATAAAGCTAAATCTTCAAAGGTTTAGGTAATGGGTTCAAGCACGTTATAATCAACTAAATAATCAACCAAACACATTAACTTCCAAAACACTATTCCAATTTTAAAAGAAACACACAAAAGAGGAATGCACAATAAAAGGAAATGGATTTCCTAAAACTACTCGTAACCTTCAAATGCAGATTTGTAGATTACACCCAAACATTCAATAGAAATATCCTCAAAATTCCTATTATGTAATCTTTTCTTTAAATTCCATTTCAAAATCAATTTCTATAGAAGTTTATGGCAATTTTTCCAAACATGACAATCTTTCAAATTTTCAATATATATAAAGCTTCTACACAAATAACATATTCTTCTTGTACAAACAATCTTTCCAATTTGCATAACAATAAAAAAAATTAAAAGAAGCTATTTCCGGATGTTTGAGGAAATGATGTTTGAAGTAGAGCTTCACCTTTAGATTCCAATTTACCAAAGCTCCTTCCAAATTATCCACTTTTCCAGAAAGAAGAAAGCAAAACTAGAGTCAAAATTTATTGAGAACTTCTTTCCCAATTTTCAACAACCTTCTCTACAAATATCTTTTTTTTTTTTTCCATTCCTATGAAGTAGCCTCTTTCCTCTTTTTAGTTAATGCAAATATTCTCTTCAAGAATTAATTCCCAACAACAATGTTTAATTAATTTTTCTAGCACATGTCACAAATAAAATATATTTTCAACCAAATCACAAATATTTCCTCTAAGATAATTACAAGATATTTGTGCATTTAATAATTCATAATTCACATATTAATTTCTAACTAAATTTAATCTAATTAATTTAATCACTTTATAAAATAAATTTAATCACAAATATTAAATCACTTTACAAAATAAATTAAATTTAATTAATTAAATCAAATATAAAACTTCTAACATTAATCAAAATTAATTAAATAATCACTAAAATCCATTATAAGCATTAATTTCCCATAGAACATACCTTGCAAAATAAATAAACGACAAGACAAACATGGACAACATGACAACTCAACAAATCCAAACAAAGACTAATGACACACTATGACTAGGGTTGTGGCTTGACAAGGAAATCTAGTTACTATCTCCCAATCAACTATTCTATTAGGCAATGGATACGCTCAAACTTGTGAATCCAGGTGGAGCCAATGTCTTGTACCTACAATCCTGCAATCAAAACATATGTCATATATATATATATATATATATATATATATATATATATATATATATCATGAATCAAACACACCATGAAGAGAAAATTGTGGAATCATAGGACACTCACAAGAGAGTGATGCAATCTTGTTCCCTTCACCAATACAATGTCACATCAATACTGATGAAACTAAAACATCAATTAATTATAGATGAGCATATATCAATATTAACTCAAATAATCAACTATACTAACCAGAAAGCATGCCATAATCAATAATAATCCATAAAGTGTACCACCACCTCACAATATAAAAACCATCATTGCTCCAATGACAATGATCAAATAACAACATAGTATCATGGTTTATCAAAGTAAAAGAACTGTTTGAAAATATAAGCAAATCGAAGGGGTGCTACATATTAGATATATTTTCTTTATTTTGAAATAACTTGTGCAAGAGAATGATATAATGGCACTAAGATGCAACTACCTAATAATAATAATAAGCCACTTTAATTGTGAAAATCACTAAGTCTTTAACAAGAATATAATTCATAATATTAAGGTGTTGCATAGTTACCAATACAAATCCTTTAAAAGGTATTCAAGAGAAGTTCATGATATCAAACAACAATATCATTGAAGATGAAGGGTTGGGAATAAGTTACTCTTGGCATCCATCATTGATTCTCTAATGAGACACAATTCATGAGGTTCTAATTTTTTTGTGGTTCCTTGTGTTCTCTCATGGTCCATCCCCCACTCTTGTCTCTATTTCCCTATTTTCTTGTGATCTCATTTATTATAATTAACTCAATTATCACGATCATTGTTTATAATTAATTTCTCTTATTAAAAACATATTATCTATCTTAATTTTTTAATATATTAATTATATTATTTTATCTTGTGATGTTCAATATAAAAGTGAAAGAGAGTTGGAAGGGAGCTCTTTATCTTGAAGGCATACATGTGATGGTTTTGAGTGTGTATTGGTGGGGCCTCCCCAAGTATCCGTAGAGGAGGCTCGAACCTCCTCCACACTTGACCGGCCTTGTTGGAGGTTTGGTTTGATGTGGCCAGTGATTCCCTTGAAGTTGAAGTGGTCTTGCTTGGTGTGGGTGTGACCTACTTGCTTTGTTGTTCGAATCTCCTTGATTTTGCATGTGTGGGTGTCGGTTCTTGGCTCCCTAAGTATGGAGGGGGATACAAACCCTCCAAATGAGGCATTAAATGGCATTCTTAATTTGGTGCAAACATTGCAAACCAAAAATCATTCAGAGATATTGTTGCTAGTGAAAGGACTTGTCTACCTCATGGAGCCAAGTTCATGCTTGAAGGTGCAAAGGATGGAAAAAGACCAAGAGGGAAAGAACAAGGTAAGCAATCTGAGGCTTCCCCTAAAAAAGCAGTGCTAATTCCAAATGAAATCCTTGATAGTGCTATTTTTGATGAAGATTCTAGGTTGCAAAAAACTGCTATATTCTTTGTTGCCACAGACACCACTAAGGTCCTCGCTAGGAAGTATATGGATGAGTGTTTTCATAATGTTTGGGAAAAAAATTAGGGTTGCAATTCTATTTTTTGTAGAATGGTTCAAAAATTTCTATTTGTTATTTTCTTTAAAACTCATAAAGCACATGAAGAAATTTTAAAGAAACAATTTTGGAATGTGGGAAAAATAATCTTTGACGCCCTTGCATGGCTACCAAATGCCCTAGATGAAGAGGCATTGGCTCTCTCCAACCCAAGATGGATCGTGATAAAACATGTTCCCCCCAAACTTTGGAAATTCATACCGCTCCTCTTGGAACCTTACAGAAACATCATTAGACTAGAGGATACCAAGTCTTTGCTTCTACATTCGAATGTAAGGGCCTTGGTCTCACTTTATCCGAGGGTTGACCTTCCTAAAATTATAGAAATTAGGGTTAGAAATGATACATTCATTTGTAACATCAAAACCCTAAGGGGGATTAATGCCTACTACTTGTACCAGAGGGAAGGCCATATCAAAAGAAACTACCCTTTAATCAAAAGGAGGAGCAATGGACCCTCCTTAGGTGGAGGGAAAAAAAAACAATACCCCCGCCCCTGACACAAATCTTGGGGTAAGCACGCCACTTGTGAATAATTCAAAAGAAAATATCAAGGATGGGCCTAACCAAGAAGAAACAAATGAGGACACACCCTCGAGCCCTGAATCTAGTGAGGAAGGGAAGATTGGGTGCCCTGGCTAACCTGGTGAAGAGGTTGAAAACCAAACTAAAGAAAGGGAAGGCTCAACAGAGTTGATAACCAATTAAAGATGCTAATGGAGAAATTGTAAAAAGTACCCCAACAGGAAACTTTGGAGATTGAAATCCCCTGTCAAAATAATAGTAATACAATACCCTACATAAATAATATAACATGCTCCGAAGGAGCAAAAAAAATTGTAAACAATGTGAAACTCAATGCCCAATAGTTGGCATTGGTAAAAATAAGACAAAACAATATGCAAAGAGAAAGAAGGAAATGCTATCCAGTGTGGAGAGGAACCAGAGAAGGAAATATACACATTCAACTCCAAATACTTTAAAATAGGAGAAAAAACCAAAAATGGCGAACCTAACCAAGAGAGGAGCAAAAATAAACTAAACAATAAAGAACAAGAAACACTCACTTATGTTAAAAAAAATGTCTATGAACTTGAAGGTCAAAAACTAGGCCCCAATTCCTAGCCCTTGATGGCTAAGAATGAGGGGTAGCTCAAGGAGAATGAAAAAGGGGTTGAGGCACCAAATCCCCCTAATACTATCTACCTAATGAATGGAAATGAAAGGGTGGATGCTAATAGAGTCCCCCAACATATAGAAGTGCCTCTTAACATTCTTGATGAATTGGTTACCTCGGATGGTTTGATCTCTCAGTTAGGCATAGAATCTATAGAGGATAGAGGGAGTATTCTGCTAAGGATACCATGAAAGGCGAGGATATTCCCATGGATGTAATGGTTAAAAAATAAGGAGATACAAAAAGAAAAGGGGAGGGGGATCCAACAAAACCTTGGACAGAGGTAGTGTCCATTTAGCAAAAGAGAAAAGGAAAAAGAAGTGGGGTAATCTCAATACCCACTACCAAAAGAATGGAGATAGAAGGCAAGTCGCCAAAATTCTTTGACAACTTCAAGCCTGACAAAGAGCCTGCTCTAATGACTAAATAGTATGAACATAAACTATATATCTTGGAATGTGAGGGGCCTCGAATCCCCAGATAGGAAGAATATTGTGAGGAGATTCTTAGCCCAAAGAAAGGATAAGGATGTAGTACTACTATAGGAGGTCAAAGCTATGGGATTTACTCTAGAAACCAATATAAAGTTCATTTGAGGAGAGGCCTCACAATTTTTCACCTATCATGAAAAAGGAAAGGGAGGGGTTGCAATACTATTAGCCAAGGATTGGGGGTATGTTGTCACAAAGTGTGGTACATCCCCCTACAATTGGGCAGTATGGGTCATCATAATAAAAAAAGGAAACTTGATTTGGCTTATGTTCCATCTATGCATTAAATGATTATGAGGATAGAATCCAACTATGGAAGTGGATGTAAGGATTGTGTAATGCCCCGTCTAAATAACCTAAGAATGTTGCAAAAGTGATATAAAAGTGTAATAAATTTTTTTTTAAGGTATTAATATTATGTTAATTAGTTGCATACATTCTTAGGTTAAACGACGTTACACTACTTTGAGTTTTCCTTAAGCGACTTAAGTATTTTGCATTGCACTTAATAATTCATAACATAAAATAAACATTGCATAAAGATAAATTTTCCATTCAAGATATAATGAAGTACAAACATTTTCCATACATTGCATTGATAAGATATTACATTGCTCATCCATCTGATGAGGTAGTTCATATAACAAATACATTTACAATTACATTAATCTCCTCTTATACAATTGAGGGATATTTTTACATTACATGTTACAATATACAATGATGAAAGTATAAAAGAAGTCCATGTGCGAGCTCTCCATCCATGAAGCGCTCAATGCAACAATCGAACTGGGGACCCAACAGAGTAAGGTGCACGTTCCACCCAACCATGTGGTACCCGTAGGTCCACCCCCCGTGCTAGGAGATAGTAATAAGGCTACCTAGACCTAATCTACTAATCCTAGACACTAGTACATACAAACTATTGGTTACACTGCTTCCAGATTTGACAATTGATTTGAAACACAACACAAGGTTTAACTGTTATTTTAGGTGGAGTGTCATCACAACGATGCAATGGTTACCCTGGTGTTTCTTCCTAGGTTCCGACCCCCAATCCTTGGGTTACCCTGGTAACCTCTTACGAAACCCGGCCCCATTAGCATACAGTTGCGGAATCGAATGTCCCTTAAGGGAACGAGACATCGATTTGCCATTCCAGGCCTTCTCAACTTATACTCATAACTGTAGTAGCTTATGAGTCATAAGCGAGGCATGCATATCTTGTTAAAAATTTTAATCTAATCTACTGTGTTTTTTAGTTTTCACTGACTTACTTAACTAATTGTAAGTTACCCTGACACCACTTTGTGTGTCGGCCCTTACAAATAGCCACTCCCCTAATCATAACATGGGAAAGACTATGTTATCTGTCTAAGGTTTACAAGTGTACATATAACCAGAATCAATAAAAAGCCTATATACATTATAATGAACAATAAACAGAGTTCATAAACCAGGTGTCAACCACCAACAAAACCATGTACACATACTTAGAAAATACGAAAGATTTAATCTTATCAATCACAATTTCCCCATTTACCCCTTTTGGTCTGGAAGACTTAATCAATAAAGACTTTCCCCATTTTGCCCAATTACAAAAAGAAATAAAACAATTTTAGGCAAAACTCGTTTATCATTTGGATATGCTAAATCCATTCAATCAATCAAAAAAAATAACTAGAATTAAATTCACTAATTCATAAGAAAATTGCACCATTTTGTTTAAATTAATTTTCCCAATTTTACTAACAAATAAATATATTAAATATTCTCTTTTATTCTAACTATAAAGAGAAATAACTAACCATAAAAATTCTCATGCAACATAATCTATCAAATTTATTCTATATCAATTATCTAAATCATTCAAATTATCTAATTCTAAATATTTGATAATTTTAAATCTTTTAAACATATCATTTAAACATGATATTATATTTTTAGAAATAACAAATAATAAATATATATTTTAATATATATATATACATATATATATATATACATATATATATATATATAATATTATAAAACGAATTATATAAATTACAATATACCGAATTCACATTATACGTATATGTACAAAATCGAAATTACAAATCTCAATAAACATCCGCATTAAACATAGTATAATATACTATTTTCATTTAAAACAAATTTGGAGGTTTAACCCCGCGCAGCCTTAAGGGCTGCGCGACCCTTAGAGGGGAGAGGGGAGGGTTCGACCCTCCCCAATCCTCCAAAATTTTATATATATATTTTTTTTAAATTTTAACAAATAAAATCTCTGCGGAAATTAAAACGTCCACTCTTCGGATTTAATCCGAAATTGTAACGAATTTTATTCGCTGTATGGCGATTTTAGAAAAAACGCATTTTCATTTTTTTAATAATAAATAAAATTTCGAAAGCAACATTTTCTATACTTCCAGGCCTGCGGATTAATTCCGTACGGCAATTTTTAAAAAAAAAGGAATTTTCACATAAAAATTCACAAACAAATTCACAGCTATCCATATTTTAAAAAAAAAATCTTTCAAATACAGAAAACATAATTCTGACAAAATAAATCTTCTTCTACAGAAATTTGTAAATGGAATATTTTCTCACAGATCCTAAATTTTTCACAAAGGTTTTCAACAGACAATTTTCTACAAAGGCTTTCTGAAGCCATTAAAACTTCACACAGTAAATCTAAATTCCTTTCACAATTTTTTTTTTTCATTTAAAAAAAATATATCAAAATATTTTCAGATGCTTTCCTTTCCATTTCAACAAAAATAAATTTTAAAGAGGAATACCTGTGTTCCTTTGCTAACTGAAGATGAAAATCTATGTAGCCTTTGAAGCCTCTGTTTCCTGTAACCACCAAATCCTTCCCGAGAAACCAAATCCAAAAATCACCAACCACTAAGATCCTTTGAAAGATCCTCCACCAAAAGATCTCCCACAAATATACAACCCCAGAGGAAATAACAAATCCTCTAAGAAAAAAATTGGATTTTTAACACAGAGAAAGAATTATTTTGCCAGTGCCCAAAAAATTTTCCCCGTGAGGAAATTGAATAGCCTCTGTCAATTTTCCCGAGATCCTCAATAACCTCCGTGAAATTTTTTTCAACAACCTCTTGCAATTATGGCACACACACACACATGTCGAGAAGTTGTTGAGAAATATCTTCTCCACTTCTCGGCAAATTTTGCCATTTAAAAACTTGCATGCAATTTATTTAATTTATTAAATTTAAAATTTAAAATCAATTTTCTTTCAAATTACATGCAACTTATTTAATTTTTTTTTTTTAATTTAAATACTAAAAATCAATTTTCCAAACACAATTTAATTTACATGCATATTATTTTATTTTAATTTCTAATTTTCTATTTCATTTAAATATAATATAATTTATGCACTTAATAATTTAATTTAATTTTTTTATTAAAAAGTTAAATCCTTTTAAGACCAACTATTTAACTAAATAAATTAACTAATGTATTAAATAATCAAGTAAATAAATTTCAATCATATTTAAATATTAATTAAATAAAAATAATAATTAAAGCACAATAACAAACATTTAAAACATAAGCAAATTTACCTTTTCAAAATAATATAACCAACAGAAAATACAATACAACCTATGACCCAAATTGAAAACTGACATTGTACTAATTCTAAGGTTAATGATCGGACTAGGATAAACCTAACTACTATCTCCCGTTCAACATTTCCGTTGAGTCTTGACACGCTCAGACCTGATTACACAGGTGGAGTCGGTGTCATGTACCTGCAAATCCTGCAACCGAGCAAACAACATGCATACATGTATATATATATATAAAGCATTTAACAGACACACCGTGCGGAGAAAATCACAGATATCGCAGGGCACTCGCAAGCGAGTGATACGATTCTGTTCTCCACACCAAATACACTCACAAAAAATTGACTCAATAAATGTTGTTAGTCCATCATAATCATGTGCATAGCAATAACAACTGAAATTAAGCATCTACGCTAAATCATGTCATGTCAGAAAACAATAAACATCACACAAAGTATCATGTCACAAAATAATCCATCATCGCTCAAAATCAGCGATCCAAGTATCCAACAAAACAACATAAGTCTAACAGTATGAAAAAGTATCAACAGAAAACATAAGCATAAACGGAGGGGTACTACAGATTGCAAGACATCCTGTGGATCTTTTGGGGGTGACTTCAACTTTGTAGAAAGAAGTGAGGATAAATGGGGGGCTTGAACCTAGAATGGAAAGGAAATGAAAGATATAATGGAAAAGGATAAAAAAAAGATGAATATTGAGGATCCCATTGGGGGATAAGAAAAAATACTATATTGGGATCTGGTATACATGGTGTAATGCATAGAAGGGAGGGAGAAGGATCTACTATAGACTTGATAGGTTCTACATGAACCAATATTTTTGCTCTGTGGTGCTAGTGAAGGAAGGATACAATGTTGAAGTAAACCCATATACCCTCTCAGAATATCATCCTATTAAGGAAAAGTTCTACCTTAAAGAGGGGTTGAAAAAGGTAAAAGGAAGTGGGGATGCCTTCATCCTTAATACCAACCTGCTAAAGGACAAGGAATATAGAAATACCATTGAATCCCTACAGGCAATCAATAATTAGATGCACAAAGATCTCTCACTATAGACAAGTGGGTCTTAAATGTGAAAGGGTGGAGAACCCTATTTCATACAATAGGAAAGAAAAGGGCCATGGAAAGAAGGCGGGAAGAGGGGGTCCTCCAAGATGATTTGCTAAAAATTGAATCCATGCTCTAGGAAAATCCACAGAATGAAGACCTGGTTAATAGCCTAACCAATACCAAGGATGTATTAAGAAGAATCCAGACAATCAAAGTCAAAGGGTTAATAACTAGAGCTAGGATGAACTGGATGGAAAACAGTGATAAGGGCTCAAAATTATTTTTTAGATGCATCAAGGAGAAACAAGCAAGAGAGAAAATTGATCAAGTCCAGGCAAATGGTGTAATCCTAACTAACCAAGAAGATATAAGGTATTGATTCATCAATTCTATAAGGGTCTTTTTGCATATGAAGGAGATAGTGAAACTTGTGGTAAGGCCAAAGAACACAATAGAAATATTATTCCAAAAAGAATCGAGGAAGAACCTACCGAACTAGGAAGAGAGATTACAAAGGATGAAATAAGAGGAGCTATCCAAGCTCTAAAGAATGATAAAACTTTGAGGGTGGATGGACTACCTACTATATTTTATAAGACCTTCATAGAGTGTACTAGTGAAGACCTATCTTTGGTGTATAATGAAGTACTGGAGAATGGCTCCTTAGGTAGAAACATAAACAAGGGGTCATAAAATTGATACCAAAAGAGGGGAGTAGGACCCTGGTGAAGAATTGGAGACTAATCACCCTCTTGAATGTTTCCTATAAGATCCTGGAAAAAATACTGGCAAATATATGCACAAGTATCTTACCCTCCTTTATTAACAGTGTTGGTGTAAATAAAGTCTTGTACCTAGTTAATTCATTACTAGGGGACTTAAGGGACACATTTACATGTTAAGTTTACTTAGGTCCTAAGAATCTTTCTAGAAGGTGTTAGTTGTCATTAGTTTTTATCTTATCTTTTGAATTGTAACACATGTGAACCTAGGTAGTTGTGATAAGTTGTCTTGTGTCATATGATTAAGACACTTGTCATAATCTTATGACATCTTGTATCTCACCTTGGCTATATAACCAAGGGGTTTCTACTACAACATTGAATCATAATTGATAAAAATACAGTTTTTCTTCTCATATTCATATTCTCTCTTGTGATTTCTATTTGGCCTCTAGTTCTTGGGTGGCTATCTCCATAGCCAATTCTAACATGGTATCAGAGTAGGTTGGGTGACATTGGTTAGCTATTTGGCCTCAAGATATTGGCAGGCTATCTCTATATCCAATTCTAACAAATATCACCCAAACATGCTTCATCAAGGGAAGACACATATTAGAAAATATTATCAATATTTGGGATGCTATGGATTGGTCCAAACATACAAATCAAGACCCTGCAATGCCACTCCTTGACTTCGAGAAAGCATATGATAGAATTGAGTGGTCCTTTGTATTGATGGTGCTAGAGGCCTTTGGTTTCCTAGGTTCCTTTTGCCACATGGTGAAGACTCTCTTCCATGATGTAGTGGCTAGGTAGATGTGAATGGGACCCTTATAGAGGAATTTACACTGGGAAGATCTATAAGGTAGGGATCCCCCCTTGCCCCGAACCTCTTCATTATTGCCTCTAATGAACTGCATTATATTCTGAGAGACAATGCTACATCTCCTATGGTGAAGGGTGTCACTTTGTCAGACAAGAAGGAACTCACCAATGTTTAGTTTGTTGATGACACCTCAATTTTCATTAATTTGGAGGAAAGAAATATATGGAAAACCTCAAGGATAAACTCACTATTTTTCGTCAAGCATCAAGTGCCAAAATTACTCTAGCCAAATCCTGCCTTCTAGGGTGGAAGGATACCCCTCAGGGTGGCTAAGGAAATATGAGTTTCAATGGGTTGGGCCTCAAAAGCTAGTAAGGTATCTAGGCATACCATTTTCCATAGACCCAAACTTGAAGGAAATGTGGTTGTGGCTCAAAGAGAAGATTAAAATGAAAATTGATAGATGGAATAGACAATACCTATCAATGGCTGGAAGACCCCAAGTGTTCCAAAAGATACTATCCTCCTACTCCATTTACTTTGCCTCAGTATGGTTTTTTAGCTCATACCAAATCAATTAAATTCAAAAAAGAAATAGAAATTTCTCGTGGTTAGATGACAAAGGTAAGAGGAAAAGGCATGCTATGAGGTGGGAATGGTGTTCCATTGCTAAAACTAATGATGGGCTTGGCCTAAAAGACCTAAGTTTACATGGAATTGTGTTAGCCTCCAAGTGGATATTACGTTCCTTGGAAGGGGAGGAGCTCTAGAAGATCCTCATTCAATAAAATATCTCAAGTGTAGTGTTGAAGTAGGGAAAAACATATAAACTTCTCCCATTTATTGATATTCTTAGCAGTACCCACCCTATATCCTAGGTGTAGGTTCCAATGTCTTAAAAACTATATGGAAGGCTTGGGATATTTTCAAAAAATATCTAAACAACCACCAATACATCAAGAATAGTAACAAAACTATCATGGGACTTAGGTCCATATGGTGGAACCTGGAACATAAAGACAAACTCCTAGCCTTAATCAAAGGTTGCTCAGTGGCTCAAAAAGGAATTAGATGTTTTGATGATTACCTAAAAGATGGATACTTGAAAGGTTGGAATGAGTTGAGCACTGAATTCAACCTCCCCCAAAGTAACTGGATGGCATATTTTGTTCTAAAGGAAGCTTGCAGACATTTCTCCTTTCCTATTGAGATCAAACATGATACCTTGCTATATCAATATTTTTAGTGGCAAGATGGTACCCTGTTAAGGAAAACAAATGCTAAGACAATATATTCCCAACTAAAAGATTCAGTTGACATAACTAAACATGTTAATAAGATATGGAAAATTAATTTGAGTAGGAATCAATGGTAAAATATTTTCAAGAAAAACTAGGTGTAAGAATTGGAACCAAAAAAAGCATGCTTCAGATGGTTGCTTTTGTTACAAAAAAAATCCATTTAAAATTGAACGCAATGATATTGATTTATGCAAGCTCTACAAGGTGCTAAAAATAATTAATCATATCTTCTTTGAGTACATTTATGCCAAAGAAATCTAGAATATATCGTCTGTCATAATCAAAATATTTGGGGTGACAATGGGGAACCTAATCCTAATAAAATCCTCTTTGGAAAGGACACTAATATGGGAAATGACCTCTATCTATTTTGGTTATTTCTCTCAACTGAAATATTATGGGTAATATGGAAAGCTCTAAATGAGGTTAAGTTTAAGGGGCACTCGAGATTGCTTACCGAGTCTTGCAAAAGACTCATCCTTCACAATTTTTCTATGTAGGTTTATGCCATAGTTGCACTTTCAAAGGAGAATTTTTGGAGATTCTTAAAAAAATAGAACAATCAACATTGACATTCAGGAGGTAAGGTATGGACACACTTGGTAGGAGGGGTACCGAGGGGTGGAGATATTCCTCAAATCCCTTTAGGATTTTTAGAGAGAACTTAAGGATAGTTCAAAGAACTGTATAGAGGGAGATTCAAACAAGAGATCAGTGATTGTGAGGTTCACTAATGGGGAACAAGAAGTAGTAAAGATCTTGGCTGAGATGAAAGCTACAACAAGAGGCAATGATCACAACAAGGAAGGACAGAGGGGCTACATCATATTATGCCACATTATTATACTAACACTATATCATACATATGTGACAGTGCTATGAATATGATAAGCATGATGTATTTCTATAATTTTGTATACTTGTTGTAAAGCAACAACCTTGTTGATGTTCTATAATAGCTTGTAACCTGTTGTAAGGTGGAAAAGGAAAGGATTGTGCTTCATATTGCTGATAATCAACAACATATTTGGTATGTATTTTTTCTCCCTCCTACTATATATAATATAAAAAAATTACCATCTTGTTAGAAGTAGACAAGCTCCTAACATAAATCAATGGACAAAATCACCTCCACCAGCAAGCTAAAGTTCAATGGGATGGTACATTCACCCACCTTAAGTAGATTTTAAAAAATACTCTTCTACAAAAATAATTCAATTTATATGTCTTGAGGACAAGAAAAAGTCTTGAAAGGGGGATGTTGTTGGTAGGGGAAACGATAGAGCCACGGTACAATACAAAAAATCCTACGAAAAACCACCACAAAAAGGTTACAAAGCTTAAGGCTGACATGACACTTAAAGGAAGAGATGTAGTTTGTAAGGACATGTCCCAATAGAAGAATATGTGTATGAGATATAATAGAATATAACAATAGTATTAGAAGATAAAAAGAGATTAGATAAAAAAAGAATAGATATAGACGAAGACCATATAAGAAAAAATGTGTCAATGTTAAAAGATGAATATATGGTGTATAAATAAAACCAACAAAATGATGAAAATGGAATATAAAACATATTAATATACTAAAATTTATCAACAATTTGTATATTATGTTATGGATTTTTTGGTAACTTGTGGTTATGATTTATTCTAATATCTTGTCTAATTTTGCATTGTAAATTAACCTTTCATTCCTCTCCTACTATTGAGTCTTGGGGTATAAATACATGTAGAGAATACTTGTCCAACACAAAAATTGATTTTGTGATCCCTCACTTTTCTTGCTAACAATGATGAACTAGATCACTATATCCTTTTCCATTGTGATATTGCTATCAGGATTCAACCATGTAGTTTTACGAGTCAAACTCATTGACCCATGTTTCATGAGTAGTGGTTCACAAGAACCCATCTCTCATGATAGTGAATGGTCCACTTAACACTCATTGCATCTAGGTGATGCTCACATAGGTGAAGCATTGGGCCTTCCTGAGAGGTCACCCATTCCAGTACTACAACTCAAGCGCACTTAACCACATATTTTTTCCCCAAGGTTAAACCCGCTTAGTTTGCAACCCCATTTGCAAAACCTTCAACGGTGTGCCTTATGAAACATTTATTATAGAGCCCCTTAAGGTTGAGGTTGGCACATGTAGCATGTCTTATAAGGGATGCACAAAAATTAGATCAACAAATTCAAATTACCATCTTGTTAGAAGCAGACAAGCTAGTACAATAAATCAATGTACAAAATCACCTCCTCCAACAAGCTAAAGTTCAATGGGATGATACCTTCACCCACCTTAAGTATATTTTTAAAAATATCCTTCTAGAAAAATAATTCAATTTACATGTCTTGAGGACAAGACAAAGTTTTGAAAGGGGGATGATGTTGGCAGGGAAAATAGTAGAGCCAAGGTAAAATACAAAAAATCCTACCAAAAACCACCACAAACGGTTAAAAAGCTTAATGTTGACATGACACTTAAAGGAAGAGATGTAGTTTGTAAGGGACACGTCCTAGTAGAAGAATATGTGTATGAGATATAATAGAATGTAACAAAATAGAAGAGAGATTAGCTAACAAAAGAATAGATATAAGAAGACTATATAAGAAAAAATGTATGAATGGTAAGATGAATATATGATGTATAAATACAACCATTAGAATGATGAAAATGTAATATAAAGTATATCAATATATTGAAATTTATCAATTTTCATATTATGTTATGGATTATTTTAGTAACCTGTGGTTATGATTTATCCTAATATCTTGTCTAACTTTGCTAACAAAATAATAGAAGAGAGATTAGCTAACAAAAGAATAGATATAAGAAGACTATATAAGAAAAAATGTATGAATGTTAAGATGAATATATGATGTATAAATACAACGATTAGAATGATGAAAATGTAATATAAAGTATATCAATATATTGAAATTTATCAATTTTCATATTATGTTATGGATTATTTTAGTAACTTGTGGTTATGATTTATCCTAATATCTTGTCTAATTTTGCATTGTAAATTAACCTTAAAGATTCATCTCCTACTATTGAGTTAGGGGTATAAATACAACATGTAGAGAATATTTGGAGCATAAAACTTGATTTTGTGATCCCTCAATTTTTTTGCTAACAATGATGAACTAGATCACTATATCCTTTTATATTTAATCTTATAAAATATTCCATTTTTGGCTTGCCAGGATGGTTCACAAAGTAACCATTATTCATAATTATTAATTGGAATCCAATGGTGAGATCATCCTCTTTAAAAATGTATAATGTAGACATGCTCCTTTTTCTCTTAGAAGTGTCAAATATGTATAAATACTCAACCTATCTAGATGTCTCAATAATCTATACTCTATGGTGATCTTAAATTTCCTTTTTCCCTAGTTTAATTTGTTTTGTTCACATCTTATTCTTTGCTACCTAGAATGTCCATCTCATATACCTTTATTTATTTGTATACAAAAGAGCCTTTTTATTCTTTCTCAAATAAGAAAACTTCCCTCTATTTGAGGGGAAATCATTGACTTAGGTTGTTTCTTGGATCTTATATAAAAGCTTCCAACATAATTTTTTTGATAAAAACATCATTTCCTTCTTTAGTAAGGGGCTATTACACAATAAATTCAACCTACTTGAAAAGGAAAATGGTTTATACTTAAACCAAATCCCCTCAATAATTTCATAACAACGAATGATTTTTAACTTGTTTCATCAACCATAAACACTAATGAACTCTATTTTTTCTTTTCTTAAAAACTCATTATAATTGCCACCATATTATAATCACCATGATACTCTCTAACATGAGTTTCATTGCAGTGGGTTTGAGTGTTAAATTGTAATGATTTCATTATCTCCTCAACATGGTGGTTTACCCATGAATAATAAAACATTAATATTAAAAATTATAACTTCCAAATAGTAAATTTATTTAGGTTTTAGGGGGGGGGAATATTAACTTTCATCCAAGTTAATAAGAATTCAATACCATTGTACATGGTATTAATAACAAAATAATGAAATGTATGTTCAATTGCATAACCACAATCAAGAATGCTAGATTAACCAAGACTATCACTAGTCCCTCCAAATCATTTTTTTTTTTGAAAAACCATAAAATATTATTTTAATGTATTAGATGATTTCCAATAGATCCTTTTTATTATTGATGAAGCATTATAGTTATAAAAATATTTTATTAGGTCTAATGACAAGTAAAAATATGCACTAAAAAATTAACATGAATTAAATATGCTACACAACTATCGACCACCTATTAGTTGACTCAAGCATGAATTGACAAGAGAACTCATAGAAAATACCTAGGTTGACCAACTTATGAAAACAATAGGATCTATTTTACTATACTCAGATCAATGTAAATTGATGTCAACAACCTCTCTCATGGCATTCTCCCTCTATTCAAGGATGCATACCTCATAGAACTCAACAAATAATGGGTTAATCCCCATTGGTATAATGAATTATTATAACAAAAATCACATTTTTTATATAATTAATCATAATTATTAATGCATTAAACCAACATGCATGGAGTTCAAAGATCCTACCTAATTGAGACATGTCTAAAATTCATAAATTTGATTTAATAAACTTATAAAAATTTCATTCCTATAAAATTACATTATTATTCGAATTAAATAATTTAAATCCTAATAATAAATATAAAATTTTCTTTTAGGTATTGGATATTTTTTCTTATTTTTTGAAATAACTTGTGCAAGAGGACATAATGACTCTAAGATGCAACCACCTAATAATAATAAGCCACTTTGAATGTGGAAATCACTAAAAGTCTTTAACAAGAATATAATTCATAATATTAGGGTGCTACATAATTACCAATACAAATCCTTTAAAAGATACTAAAGAGAAGTTGAGGATATCAAACAACAATATCATTTAAGATGGAGGGTGGGAATAAGTTACTCTTGGTATCCCATCATTGATTCCCTAATTAGACACAAGTCATGAGGTTCCAATTTTTTGTGGTTCCTTTGTTCTCTCATGTCTCATCTCTATTTCCCTATTTTTTTGTGATCCCATTTATTATAATTAACTCAATTATCATGATTATTGTTTATAATTAATTTCTCTTATTAAAAATGTTATCTATCTTAATTTTTTGTTTAACATATTAATTATATTATTTTATCTCCTTTCCTCTCCTCATTTAATTATCATAGCTAACCCTTATCCCAAAATCCCCAAAATATAACCCTCATTTTAGATAACTTGTGCAAGTCTTTATAATATGCACTATTATTATCTTGATGATGAATTATAAATTGTGATCCTATTGATGTAAAAGTAATTACACAAATTACTTTTGAAAAATTAGACAATTCCACAATACTTATGTATGTAGCAACAAAAATTTTAGAAGTGAAATGAAAATAAATTTTGCTAAACTTTGTGAAATAACTATTACTATCAAAGTAATGACTTTTTTCCTCTAAGAATTTGATTTTTATGTATATTTTACATCATTTAGTTGGAAGAAAGAGGATGATGTGGATTGAGTTCAATTTAGTGCAATCTTATTAGTCAAATTTGAATTCTAAATGAAAATCTTAATAGATTATGTTTGATTCATCATATATTATATTTGTTTTTTTATGGTGAATCTTGTAGATACTTCTATTAGTAGTGGAAGAGAGGTCAAATGTCAACAATGAATGCAATGAAGTTGAACTAGACAAAGACAACACATAGAAAACATTGATAATCAATATTTCAATGGTACAATTTGATAATTACAAGTAAATTTTACAAAAATATTAAAGTGAAATGTTGACATGTGTAAGCCATGTGCTTGTACAAATAGATTAAAAACATACTTTTAAGTCCAAAAATTCATGTTTAAAATTTGTTTGATATGAATTAAAATTTTGTAAGTTAGTTTTAGATCCCATATTTGACCAAATTTTAGTTTTGTTGACAATTTGAAAGGTGCCAATGACACATGCTCATGTCCCCCAATAATTATACATGTACCTATAGACAATAAATTAACTAAAATATATTGTTTAATTTGTTTAAAACAGCCATATTTTACACTTTGACATTGGCCTCTCTTGGTCCAATACAATTGAGAGGACCACAATCCAACCCAATTCATGGAACTCTTTTCTAGTCGTTAGAACTCGTGCCTAGGGAAGACTTCGGCAACATTCAAACAACTTTTTCCCTTGAACGTTTACACTCATTGCATGGAATTTACGCGTTTGTACGGAGTATGGGGGTGTTTTGAAATGACTTGGGGGTATATTTAATGTGTATACGTTAAGATTCTTCACCTTTATATCATATTTTATGTATATATCCTCTCCCTTTCCACCACTCTCACATGTGGATTTCCCCTAGTAGTAGGTAGTACATGACACTTTTTCAGTCCATGTGCAACAATTATTCTTTTGTTGACAAGACGTGGCTTGAAAAAGATTAAAGAAGTCACTGTTTTTGTTTGCTTGATTGCGGTAGAAATAAGTTAAATTTGTCATCATTCTATGTATATAAGGTTTAGGTGGAGGATCATGCCTTCTTATATTAACTAGTACAACGGTTGAATTTTTAAAATTAGTGACTAATGGAATATTCACCTTCCCCCAATAAAAGGACTTTTTATGGGTTGCTAAAATAGATGATCAATAATGAGGGTGCTCTCTTTATTGGACCTTCTAGTGTTGGCTCATGATTGCCTTTCTTAAAATGATTCTACTTCATTTGTTCCTATTTCAGTCATGTTTGAACAAAAACCTAATGTCTTAAGAGAATTGCTCTACTAGGTATCATACAATTAGTACAAAGAATATAAGTTACTAGATTGAAGTTTATAAGAGGTATCATACAATGAATACAAATGAACATAAGTTACTAGATGAAATGAGATTAAGTGTTAAATGTATAATTGTGTAAGTGCATTCAACATAACAAATAGATTATAATACAACAAACAAATAATTATTGCTTTATAATGATAGTTCATATTAGATAAAGGTATAAGGAGTATAAAATATAAGTATGAGTAATAGCAAAGAGTTGGAATCATCTGTGTATAAGATATGTAATTGTAACATACAAATGAGATTGAAGATAGAGGATTTGTAGCTCCAAAACAATTATAGGAGAACAACCAAAAATTTATCATTGAAAATTTCTTTCATATGCAACATATACAAAGTTGTTATAAGGAAAACAAGGAGATAATGAACTAGAAATAGAGAATTAATGAAGGGGAGATAAATATCAACAAATGACTACTAAATAAGTCTTTCAAAATTCTTGAGCATTCCCTTTGAACACCTAGAGAATAGTACTACCACACAACTTACAAATGCTTAGTAGACATAAATCTAAATTGAGAATGACAAAGAGACTAAGGTAAGTGCAAGGCTAGTATTCCACCCCATGCCATTTTGCACTTTCAACACTTTAATGTTGAAACAACTAAAGAACATTTGTTGGGTTTTGTTAGACCCACCAATTTTCCATATTTCATGCTTAGGGCACAATTCTCAGTATTGGGCTCAAAATTAACATAGTCTATAAAGATCAATTCAAGTTTTGTAGCTAGTTTCAAGTCATAAGCTTTGAAATATTGACCACTAACAAAATGGTATTCTAAATAGCTCTAAAAAAAGTATTTCCCTTCATCAACTTCAACCTATATTTGAAGATTTTGTATGGTTCTTTCTTGCTCAATATTTGTCCTTAAATTCGACTTGAAGCATAGTGGACAAGTTAGTAGCTTTAGAAGACATATTTAAGCAACAAAATTGCTAGAGGGATTTGAGTACCACTTGTCTATATGTGTGAATGAAGACATTGTGAGACAAAGAGACACCATGAAGAGCAATTTTATATTAACATACTTGCAATATGAGATTAAGAAGCTACGATAAAAGGGATAGCCACAAGTTGTGAACATAAGGGTATAGGTAGAAGCTATGCATGAGAGATTTTACTTTGGCATAAAAGGAATATCAAGTCTAAGTAAAGGAATTTGAGGCAAGTACTAATAGATAGTTTAACATGCAAGAATTTCATTCAATTAATTGGGATTGACCATTGATTTTAGATTTTTGAATTTTAAAAATGAGCTTATTGCACCTAGGCCAACTAAACTTATAGTTTTATTTAGCATTAAGATAGTGCAAAAGAGTGATTGACATAATGAACTACTTATATATTGATCTAAGGGGGAATAACTATATAGTGAGGAAACTAGGCAATCTCTAGGATTTAATAAATTTAGCATGACAATAAGAACAACAAACTAGAGAGTTTAGATGGAACATGTGCTAAAAATTTAAAATCGATTTCTTATTACAAGGGGATTGATTGATTTGGGATTTAAGATGCTACCATGATTTCCATTGAAATTAGTTAAGTATTATAATTCCTAGAACACCTAAATGTTTATTTTGAAAAGGTGTTTATCTTTCAAACTCTTAGTGACACCTAATGGTTTTTCAACTTATTGAACCATGTGGTTTAGCCAAATGGAGGAGGTAGCTAAGCTTAGACCATGACTAAGTGATTGGTCATACCATATCAACATCTTTGAGTTAGATTATCAAGGCTTCCAAATGGTATTAATGGGAGAAGAATCATGAGAATTAATAAAAGAGCAAGAAGGATTTTTTTCATTCTAATTTATTATCTCCCAAGGGTGACCAACAAAGGAAAAGTGAATGTGAAGTCAAACAAAATGTGGTGAGACAAACAACATGTATGTATCAATCAATGATTCCCAAACTACGTTATCCTTAAATAGGTAAATAAGGTGTAACCAATATGTGGAAGGATAACCTTTCTTGCTGCCCCATTTGACCTAAACAAAGTTCCTCACTAGCCAAGTCAATTATGTTGTTTCTTGCATGTAACACCCCTCTATTTTCCCTAAATAAAATGTGGGACCCATTTAAGATAGCGTAATTCTATCCTTGTATTAATCTCTATTAATATATATATCTTAATATATGATATTAATTTTTGAGTTCTAATCTAATGAGTAGTTGGTTGATAGTTGATTGGTTTTATAGGATGTAGATTTTAGAGTTAGGATTTTATTTGGGCAGAAGCTCCCACCACCTAGTCTAACACGACTTCCTTACTTATCAAACATGCAAGTGGTATTGATATTAATAACCATATTTTGTTAAAACAAGTGTTATTATTTTAAGTGAGTGTGATTTAACATAGTCTTGATTGTAGTTTTGTTGGACTTTATAGGTCATGTTATGCCTTGCATACACACCTCATTTCTTTTAGGCTAAAATGGAGGCCCCACTGTTTATCTTTTTCTTTTTTTTCTCTGCTTTTTTCCTTGGTCTTTCTTTTTTTTGTCCTAGGGTTTTGGATTCCCTTGGTTGTCTTGATTCTTTTTTTGTCGGGTTTTAGAACTTTGAATGGATTTCATACTTTTTCCCAAAATTTTGAGTTCCTCCTAGATCTTCGGTCTTGTTTTTCAGTCTCCTTGTCACATTTCAAAACTCCAAAAGGATTTCAAAATTTTCCTAAAAGTCCAAGTTCATCCCGAATCTTTGGTCCCAACTTGTCTCTTCTTCCTTGTTGGGTTTTAGAACTATGGAAGGATTTCAAACTTTTTATCCAAAATTTTGAGTTCTTCTTAGATCTCTTGTCTCAAAACTTGTCCCTTCTTCCTTGTCAGGTGTTAGGACTCGAATTGGATTTTCACTTTGAGTTTGAATCTCAAGGTGGGCCAAAATCATTTTTTTCCACCTCTAACCTCATTTTATTTTCTTCGTTCTTGTATTCAATCGAAGTTTAGAGTTTTGAACATATTTTGGATCTTTCTTGTTTTGGTTCCAAGATTCATTTTAACCTCGTGATATTTCTCTACCTACCACATTATTAATGGTATGTTTTTCACTTGCATGAAATATTTCTTTATGCATCCCAAAGTTTTCAATCAAGTTATTAAGCCAATCCAATACTTGACTATCCTAGTAAATTACTTGTGCGACATCCCAAACTAATTAGATATTGCCTTTTAGAGCGAGAAAGTAATTTCCTTCTTTCTTAGATTATGGTTGGCAATCTTCCTTTATCATGCTCCAGGTTGGTGGTGTTGTTCCTTTTGTTATTTTCCATCTTATCTCATTGTCATTGGTTTGTTGTGTGTTTTTGTTTTGGTTTCTTTGTTGTTTTCCATTATTTTAGTTTTTTGGGCTTTGCTTTGGTCTTGTTTGTTTTGGACCATGCTCAAAGTGGTAGGGTTCAGTGGTGTCCATAGTTTCTTGGACCTTAGATTTCCTTTCACCCTTTGGCCCTCATCTCTTCATGTCAGTGAGTTTTTTGGGTTTTGAATTAATTTGGAAATAGGTAAAATTAGGTTGGCATTCAAGATTTTGGATCCCATTCCACACTGTGTAATGCAAAAATTAAAAAAATTCTAAATCTATTTTTAGTTATGTCTTCTACTAGATGTTAGGGATTTTAAGATATCTAGTCAGGATTTTTGTCCTCGATTGTTTTGTCTACCACATATCCCTTTGGGTCCTCCAACCCTGATAGGACATATTTAAAAATTTCCAAAGTCCTTCATTTATTTCCAGATCCAACATTTTCTCCCAAGGTTTCAAGTGGGACTCCTAATCTTAATCAAAACTTTCCTAAAAGATACTCTTCCACATGGTTTCCAATATCCACTCAGAGTTTCCAACTTGATCAAACATTCTGAGTAAGATCTAATATTCGACTTTGATCTTGATCCTTGACAAAACAACATGTAACACACTAAAAATATCCTCGTGGGATTTTTACTCCTGAATGGACCTTCACTCAAAGGATCTAAAGGACCTTTATCCACCCATAGTTTTGCTTCGCACCTTATAGTATGTGATGTCCTATCAAGGTTTCTAAACTTGATTAGACATATTAAATAAAGATCTTTGGTTTTTTTTTTAACCCAACTCCCCCATATAGCCATAAAAGGTAAGAAAATTCATAATTTCCCTATGGGGTTGTAAGACCTAATGTGACAATTAGCCCCAATTTTCTTATTACTAGAATCTTGATCAACTTTTGGTCCAAACCCTCCCCAAATACTAGATTTCTAATGAAAGGGTGGAGATTTATCAAAATTTAGTTACCAAGTGTATGCTTAAAGGTCTTTATATTTCCTATAGGTATTCTAAATGTCAAATTTTAGTGAAGATTATGTTGGAGAGGAAGTGTCCCAAGAAGAGAGGTGAGAGAGAAAAGAGAAAAGGTTTAAACCTAATAAATTCCCATCACCATGAAATATAAGTTCCAAGGAGTCTCGAGTGTGTCAAGATTCACTTTTGAAGCAATGAATAGAACATATATAGAAAAGAGGAACATCAACATGGAGGTTTTCAAAGAAGAAAAAATTGATTAGGATGCCTCCTCTAGGGCTCAAAATATTGTTAATTCAAGGTTAGCACATGTATCTCCTTCCAAGTGGTAGTACAATTCCTAGATCTCATATTGGTTGTGGCTCTGGATAGGAAGTTTTATGATTCTTATGGAGTCGAGATAATAGACTTATTTGCACCAATGATTAGGGAAACATTTGACTTACCTCCCTATGCTCAATTGAAAATGGTAACTGAAGCAGGAGCAGTTAGAGTATAGAAGAGTGATATAAATGGGACTCTTACACACATCAACAAAAACATGGCTTAAGAATGAGAGGAATAAAGAACATAGGATACATGTATATTTCATTTTATTTGTGTCATATTAAAAGAAGAAGTCTTCTTGGATTGGGGGAAATTGTGTCAAATGCAATTCATTCTTATTTAACCATAGTGAGGTATATTAAACAATTCTTTATGTCTTCTTATGTGGTATATCTGTTAGCCAGGATTATAAATTTACCAAGATTAACAACCAATGGAATTAGATGAGAAACTCTAAAAAAAAAAGAAAAATATGGTAATATTTACCCCAAATGGATTTGAAAGGAGTAGAGAAACATTTCAAAAGGGTCAATGATGCTTTCCTATACCTATTTATTAATAAAATAACTAGGGATATGGGGTTCAAAATGTATAAGGAAGCTATGACATTGATTAAAGAATGGTGGTAGTGGTTCATATAGCTTCAAAAATATACATACATTAGGATATATTGTTTTTATAAAGTACCCTACTTGTTACCCAAGTGTTGCAATGAAAATTTGATATTGATTGAATTTTCCAGGAAGGTTATGGAAGTACACCTCAAGTTTTATGGTAAACACAAAGTTGGGTTAAAACCCTTTTTAGTTGGGATTTTATGGATTTCCTTCCATCATAGCTACTAAAATTACCTTGGAAGAACTACAAGCATTGATTTGAAGCCCTATGTTCCTAAAGAAAATTTTGATTTAAAAGGAAAAATAAAGGCTCTCAGTCCTTCCATGTTCCCATTTTATAAGCCAAACATTGAATATTTTTGGGTTGATCTCCAAGATGACTTTGCATTCAAAAAGAAGCTATGATAGGTTAAAAATATTTCAAATGGAATAATTTGGAATAAGGGATGATATTCCAAAAGGATTATTAGATGATAAACAAACCTTAAGCCAATGTATGACATAAATAAATTTGACAATAAAATATTAGATCCAATAGATTGGTTGGAAAAGGTAGACCCTTCTATTGATTAAGTGTTTGAGAAATTCCTCAATTGGAACAATGCATGGTTTAATTTGAGGATTAAAATATTTGGGGGTAGAGAAACCCAACCCAAAAGGAAGAAACAACCAAATACAAAATATTTATCTTCATGAATTCTAGTAGGGTACAAGAGGTAAAAGAGGGAAGAAAAGATACAGACTTGAGAAGTCTTTGGCACTAAGCAGATGATGGAGAAGGTATCACATGATTTCAAGATAGCTTCAATAACTTACAAGTCTGTAGAAGTAGGGTTCGTATTAGGATTATGTATAATGCATAGTTCAAATGTTCTCCCCACAGAGGATACCACAAGGAAATTTCTAGAAAAGGGAACTAAGGTAGTGCCACCAATCATTGAGGTGGTAAATTTAACAAACCTTCCTTCTCCCAAATCTTTAGAACATGAACAACATAAAACACCCTTTCAACAAGGTAAGGAGTGTTGGAAGAATAAGGATATCTCATTGATGAACGTGTTGGCAACATGAATGCGTTGAACATATGGGATAAGCAAAAAGTGAACAAGTATGCATTGTAGTCTTGTCATTGATGTCAACATTGAATTGTGGTATGAATAATCTTGTGTAGACTAGTTTGGAAAGCTTGAATATGTTTGAGGATGAAATTGAAAGACAATTTTGCAAGAAGGTTTGATTTGGTGAAGGCAATAGTAGTGGAAATTGACTAAGTGTTAATTCAGGTGATTATGTGTACAAGGGATCTAGTATCTAGGTCTATATTGGTCTGTTGATGAAGATTTTTCTCTATGCTTCTAAGATAATTTTTTTGGTTGATAAACGATCATAATTCTAGAGTTTCATCTCATTTGGTTTCTTTTTGTTGAATTTATCAATAATAGAAGTTCAACTTAGCAGTATTAGATGTTTTTCAGTTTAGTACATATGAGTTGATGAGTCCACACTTCTCTGTGGATTGGATTTTGGCTTTGTGGAGTTGTAGAGATGTTGAAAAGTGTCAGATGAATGCATATTCTAGTTGGCATACTTTTTGGAGGTCCGTACATCTAAGTGTGGGTGTACAGTTGGCAAATTTTGTAACTAGGTCATTACTAGTATTGACCTAAGAAGTTGGATGTGATGCAGAGGTTGAATATGTTCTGATTTGTTATGTGAGTACTATTTTAGGTTTGTGCTGACCTATCTCATATTTTTATAATATTTGATTCTTGGTGCGAAGCATGTGTGGATAGATCTTGAGCCACAAAGCTACATTTTGTTTATTACATCTAATTAGGCCAACTTAATTGATGTTTTGGATGAATTAGATATATAATAAGGATCATTTTGATGTTTTGTGTGGTGGTAACATGTGATAAGAGTAATTATATATGAATTATGCAAATTTAGTGTAAATGCAGAGCAGAGTAGAGTGATATTTTAGATCAGTATGAAGAGTTTTCAGTCTATATCCTAAGCTTCATTGGAACTATATTTCATGCATATGATAGATGCAATTGTAATAGTTCAATTTTGTTTGTGATCCACAATCTCTTCTATCTCTTTTATTTGTTAGTGGACAGTGAGTCCACTTGGATAGTGAGTCCACCTAGAGTGAGCACTTCTGCAATATACTATAATTTGGTTGTAATATTTCGTGAGCTAATCATCATTGTGGTTTTTTCCATTTTGGGTTTTCCACATAAAAGTCCAGTGTTCATGTGTTATGTGATGTTGGATGTTTTCATGTTTTCCTTCATTACTGAAAATTGAATATGTTACATGAGTATTGGATGTTTAAATCATTAAATGGTTTAAAAGAATACTAATTCACCCCCTCTCAATATTCTAAGTGTTCAACAATTGGTATTAGAGCTTAGTTTCTTGGAAGGAGCTTAACTACTTGGGGAAGATCTTGGAGGTTGAACACATGACTGTTAGAAGATTGCCTATTCCTCTGAAAGAGATTCTTGTTGTTGGATCTACAAAAGAAGATTGCATATTTGACATAAATGGAGAACTCAAAATTTCTCTTGAAGATCTGGAAAGAACTGAAGGTGAAAATAGAGATATAAAAGAAAATATCAAAGAAACAGATGAATGCATCAAAAAATTGAGAGAGAAAATCAAAAAAATTAGAGAAAGGCATAAGGGGGTCAGTGAGCAATTAAAGAAAGAAAATGAAACAATTACCAGTCTGAAAGTGCAAGTTGAAGAAAGAAAAGGAGTTGAAGAATTTTTTTGAATGCAATGGTGAAAAGAAAATAGATGAAGAATGTACAAATATTGAACAAGAAGTTATGAATCTAAGATCAGATCTTGAAAAAGCAAGGAGTCATGAGGAAAAATTCAAGATGATTTCTACAAAGCTTGATGAATCGAATGCAAATCAGAAAGGCTCCAAAGATAAAGAATGTTTAGGATTTGAAAAGGTTGAAAGTTCAAAAATAGATCAAACACCAAATGTTGAAAAGAAGATCAATGAACAAGAGAAGACTGAAAACAAAAAGAACAATGGGAGGCAGATCCAAAATCAAAGGAATGAAGCAAGAAGACCACTGGTCAGACAACCAAATGCACAAAGGTACCCATCTTTTAATATTTTTTTTATTCTTGCAATAGATTTGGGCATAAGGATATGGAATATAGAAGTAGAATAAATTGAAATGTTCAATATTTTTCTCTTCAATGTTTTGAATGCAGGAGATTTGGTCATAGAACTAATGAATGCATAAATCAAATGATGAATGGTTTTAAAAATGGTAGAATGGTTCAATCTTTCAATGGATATTGTTATTCATGTTATGGATTTTGGCATAAAGTTAATCAATGTAGATCTAGAATGAATGGAAGTAAGATTTTTTGTCAAAAAGAATGTCATGTGCTATAATTGCAATAAGCCTAGACATATTTCTAAGTTTTGCAGAAGCAAAAATATGAAGAAGGATAATCTGGTAAAGAAGAATGATCCTACACAAAATATTGATCCAGTAGAGACAAATGAGGAAATGGATAAGATTTAGAAAAAGAAGGAAGAGAAAAAGGTTAAGGATGAATTTATACGAGCATCTGGTGCAGATGTTTCCTCTGAAAACTAAGTTGAGAGCTTTGGCTCGGGGGGAGCTTTAATGGAAATATTTATTTTCTCGCAAAAGAAATGGTGATGATACTTCAACACAAGGATATGTGATGTAGATCAATGTGTTTGAACTAATGGAGAAGATCCCAATAGAAAATATTGAAATGTGGAAGATTGCAGAGCATTTGAAGTTGATTGTGCAGACATTTAGGGTTTTTACCAACTTTTTAGTTTGAGTATTCAATGTAAATTAGGTCACACAAAAAGGTTTATAAGTGATTAAACTTAACCAAAATTCATTTTCAATCAAGTTTTCAAGTGAAGGAGAGTAGATGAAGAGAAAAGCAGTGCAGTTTAAGTGATTGATTCTTGGTGTGTGCAAACCCTAGTCAAAAAAACAAAGTGAAAGGTATTTACTGTCTCTGTTGCCCTAATTTTTTAGAAATTTCTTTGAAAGAGGTTTATAAACTTTTTCAATGGCTACACCAAGGGTTTTGAATGTGTCTAAGTGACCCTAACCTAAATTCAAGAAACATCCTGACAAATCCACCAAGGTCAATCCAAAAGGTGCTTTCTTGAGGGTTCCTTATGGAGTCCTAGACACAAAGGATATAAGAATATATATCCATGACAAGATTGAAGATTATGATCATTACAAATTGGGTGATGGATGAATGAGTTCACTAGTGATGACTTTGCATTGAATCCAAAATATTAGAATTTGGTTGCAAAGAAGCTTAATGTTTGGAAAGGGTTTCCTAAATTTTTCCATGATAATGTTTGGGTAAGGATTTCTTTAAGCCACATCCATGAAAATTTTGTGTGGAAAGATATGCCAACATTAATCAAAAAGGAGGTGATTAGAGAAGTTATAGGGTTATGCTCAACCAGAATCATTCTAGAACTTAAGTCCATAAAGAACGAAGTGGTGATAGAACTCACTAGTGATACATATAACAAGAGGGCATTAATGGTGAAGAACATAAGAAATCCTACTATGAAGTGTGCCTTTATGATGATAGGCTACAAATCGTATTTCTCCAATAGGGAGAACTTTGTATCTGCAACCACCATTAACATAACCTATGAAATGGTGGAAAAGGGAGCTAATTATGATCTATGTGAATTAGTGAGGCAACAACTCATGGAGAACCTATAGAAAACAAAGGATACCAAGTATCCCTTTGAATATGGAACTTTGATTATATGTCTATTATTCTATTTTTTGAAGGAACTCCCTGGTACAAAGAGTGTGGTATGGTTGAAAGGAATACCTATTGCACACTAAATAAAAGACTTATTAAGAGGTCTAGGAGATGCTAAGGCATGGTAATATGCCCTTATGACATTCTTTGTTGTATTCCAGAAAAGGATGCAAGAGAGAGAGAATTCCCTGAAAGATGGTTAAGACTTGTATAAGAAGGATATCATCTTTTTTTATTTTTAAAGAAGAATGTATCATACAAGAAGTAGATCCAAGAATACTGTGGATCTTGGAAATGGGATATGAGATCATTGAGGATGAAATTGCAAGGTCCGTAGATTATATGCAAAGCAAACCTAAGGACACATCTGAAGAGAGGTATGGGACTTATGAAGAAAAATCAATAGAGGTTCATCTGGACCAAAGACAATCTCAAATAAAGAAAATAGTGGGTAAGATGGCCACAAAATTTTCAAAATAAATGGGCCTCACATTGTAACAAGTTGAGGAAGCTAAGGCTAAGTCTAGAGCTCCAAGAAGCTCATCAAGTGTGAGGAGATATGGTAGAACAACTACCACTCCTTTGGGTGCTCAGAAGTCCTTTAGGACTGCCCCCTCATCAAGTGGAGAAAAGAGGAAGGAGACCAACACACCTAAAAAATAGATCAATGCTCCAATAAAAGAGAAAACATCTCTAGAAAAACAAGTAAAGAGGTTTGGGAAAGAAAAGGCTACTCCGACAACACATCAAATTGGCTCGATGAAGAAGAGAGTTAATTCCAAGGCCACTAGAGAGAAGTACCTAGGTGTGGATGTGGAGGATGAAGAAGAAGAAGAAGGACCTCAATTGGTCTAGAAGAGGAAAGGAGAAGCTTCAAAAGGTGAAGCAAGCATTAAAAAGAAGAAGGTGGACATTGTAGATATTGATGAAGAAAAAGAAGTAGATAAAGAAAAGAAAGCTTTTGTAATTCATATGTGAGAAAACAAGGAAGAAGCCACCAAGAAAAATTCATAGGAAAAGAAGAAGAAATAGAAAAATGAAAATCTAATAAGAGCACACAACCAAATGAAACTTGATGTATTATTTAATGGGATTGTACAAAGTGACATGTGTTAGCGGAAACTACAATATTGTATAATGAGGTTGATGAGGTGGACAAGGCCACCATAGTTGAAGCTATTATTAAATATATTATTGTTCTTGAAGTTGATATGAGGAACATAGAGGAACAAATACCTACAGAACTATGGAATTTTTTGATAGAGAGGAGACATGAAGCTATATAAGAAGAGGCAAAATTGAAGGCTTGTGTTGAATGACCAATTAAATTGAGAGGGGGTGGGTGAATTTGTTGTATCTTATCAAAACATCAAAAACCTCATTAACATTCAAATCCATAAGCATTCATTAACCCTTAATCTATTATGATGAATTAGCATGAAAAGTAAATAACAAAAAATTTAACAACTCAACACCATACACAAGAGAACACCATATTTATGTGGAAAACCCAAGAAGAGAAAAACCATGGTGAGGATTAGCTCACAATATAAGTAATAGAAAAATTGGTTATAAGGGATCACTACTAGAATGTGATACACTGTCTAGAAAGGCTCACTGCCAAAATGAAAAGAAGATAGAGAAGGAATGTTACACCAAGAACAAGCTCAATAAAACAAATATTCCACCACAATAGCTCTGACACCTTCACAGCTCTCAAAAGATCAAGACATATTTAGCTCATTGCTTTCAACAATCTTGCATTATATCTCACACTATATTTTTCATCTCAACACTTTACTACTCTAGATTTCACAAGACTCAACCCTATTCCACACTTCATCTCACATCAACTCACCTTGTATTTATACCATCCATGACTTGAAAAAATATCTTCAAGTCCGCTACACATGACTCACACTTACAAATTAAAAAATAGGGCATCACTAAGCATTCCTATGGTGGATAGGAATGAAAGCGGACCAATAAAAAACTTAATTGGGACCCCAATCAACTCTCACGTGCCACACTATACCTTCATCAATGCTTAAACATCTTCAAATGTAGTGTAAACACCAAATCGGTTGTTACCCATGCAAACACCATTAAAATTTTAAGTACACACTTCCTTTGATCAAACCATAACTTTGAGACAACAAAATTCACTTGAACATGATCCAAAAACATCCTAAAAACTAACAAACTCCTTTGCAAAAAAAATCACTTGAAGAATGTACAAACCCAATACATCCTGACAACACTACCACACACTATAACTTGGAAGATAATATTTTAAAATGAAAAACCATGAATTCTCTTGACACAAGAAAGATAACAACACCATAAACTCTCACTCAGAATTACAATTCCTAAAACACAACTACGAAGAAACGCAGAGCAAAGACATTTCTCCCAAACACCTCTATAATGCACAGTTCACACACTAGTGAACACAACTTCTTTTGTACAATGATCCATCACCAAAAATTTTGAATATAACATATTTGAACACCTATAACCCACATATCCAAATGACACAAGCAGATCTTCAACCTAGAAGAAATGTGGAGCAAAACCAAAACACAATACTGCAACAATCTCTCTCAACTACTACACAGTTAACACCAATGACAACAAAAGCTTGTTGAAATCAATGACAACACCTTCATACTTGCAACAATCCCCCCCTTTGTCATTTATAGCAACACAAGATGTGAAAAACCATCAAATACAAATCTCCTTTCTTTTTTACTGATTAGAAAGATTACACAACATTTGTCTCTCCATATTTCAACTTATTCTTTTTCACATGCTTCACTCTCCCTTTGATAATAATGATTAGAAAATATACAAAAATTTCTCCCCTTGATACCTTGCACTTTTTCACATGATTCTCTCTCACCCTTTGACATCAATGGAAAAGGATAAAATGTTTTGCATTGTTCTCCCCCTTTGACATTGAACCAAGATACTTAATAATGCTCCCCCTTAGACAAATTGCTCATCACTATTCCTTTACTGCTCTGAATACTCCCCCTTAGGAGCACACACCAACTTGTACCAAATTAGCAACCTCTGCATAATGACAACACTCATTCCATACTACAACAATGTCACCACCTACTCCCCTAAGAGGTAGCCACCAACATCAATCTAGAATAAAGGATAGATCATGAGATACACTGGACTAATGCATCTCCTTATGCATCTAGTTCATAGGAGGGGAAACAACCCCCGACTTCTCTTGGAGATACTCAAAAGTATCCTTATGAAGAGACTTAGTGAATATGTCAGTAATTTGATCCTTTGTAGGCACATATTCAAGCTTCACTTCATTCTCCACAACCTTCTCTCTCAAAAAGTGATATTTGATTGAAATATGTTTTGTCCTTGAATGCATCACTAGGTTCTTTGAAATTTTTATTGCACTTATACTGTCACAAAATATATAAATAGGCTCATCATACACCACTTTGATATCCTTTAATGTTTGCCTCATCCAAAACACTTGTGTGCAGCAAGATGCTACTGCAATGTACTCAGCCTATGCAACAGATAAAGAAACCAAATCTTATTTCTTACTTATCCATGACACCAATCTACATCCAAGAAATAATGTGCCACCACTTGTAATTTTTCTATCATCCACACAACTAGCCCAATCTACATCTGTGTAAGCACTCAATGTGTAATTGGTATCTTTTGGATACCATAAGCTATGATCTGAAGTTCCCTTTAGGTACCTAAATATCCTCTTTACTACTATAACATGTGACTCTCTAGGATCTTCTTGAAATCTAGCCACAAGACAAACTACATGCATGATATCTGGTCTAGTAGCAGTTAGATATAATAGTTCACCAATCATGGATCTATATTTTCTTTGATCAACCTTAGGGGATTCATCATTCTTGCTCAATTTGCAACTAGTAACCATAAGAGTACATACCAATTTGGAGTCTTCCATTCCAAAATTCTTTAAAATTTCTTTGACATATTTTGACTATGAAATGAATATGCCTTTATTTGTTTGATTGATTTATATCACAAGGAAGACATTCATCTCCCCAAACATAGACATCTCAAACTCTTTCTACATCTCTTCTACAAACTTCTTACACATAGCTTAATTGCCCCCAAAAATTATGTCATCAACATACACAACTACAATCAAGACTTGATCTTTCTAACATACACAACTACAATCAAGACTTGATCTTTCTCAACCTTAAAGTAAAGGTTACTATTTTTGGTTCCTTTATTCAATCCTTTTTGTATCAAATACTTATCTAACCTTGCATACCAAGCTCTAGGAGCTTGCTTCAATCCATACAATGCCTTATGTAGTTTGCATACCATATTAGGTTTATCTGACAACTAAAATTCTTCCAGTTGTTCCATGTGTACTTCCTCTTCTATTTCTCCATTCAAGAAAGAATATTTCACATCCATATGATAAAATTTGAAATTCTTATGTATTGCAAAAGCCAAATGTATCTTGATTGCTTCCATTCTAGCCACTAGAGAAAATGTCTCCTCAAAGACTATTCCTTCAACTTGTGCATATCCTTTACACACAAGCCTTTCCTTGTTCTTTACCACTTCTCCATTCTCATTCAATTCATTTCTAAATACTCACTTAGATCCAATTATGTTCTAGTTTGCTGGTCTTGGGACAATTTTCCAGGTCTAATTCTTCTCAATTTGCATAATTTCTTCTTCCATATGTTTCATCCAATGTTCATCTTTATATGCCTCAATCATTTTCTTAGGTGCAACTTTATAAAGTAGACATAAATTTACCTTTGCTTCAACATCTTTCCTTCTTGTCAACACACCTTTACTTTTGTCTCCAATGATCTAATCTTCAAAATGATTTCTCTTCACATACTTAGGGGTTCTAGGAGTCTTTTCTATAGCTTCTTCCTCTTCATCATGTACTTCTTGTTCCATATATTTTTCTTCTTCTCTGCAAGAAGGCTCATCTAATTCATATCCATCTATCACTATTGATTTTTGCAAATCTTCATCCACTTCAACACTTGCACTCTCAATAATCTTTCTCAATCTTTTATTATAAAATTGGAAAGCTTTCATTTTAGTAGAATATCTAAGTAATATTTCTTCATCAGAGGTTGCAACAAACCTTCCTAAGTTTTCTTCATCTATTTTGATATAGCATTTTCTTCCAAACACTCTAAAATACTTGATAGTAGGGATCCTTCCATACCACAGCTCATAAGGAGTCTTTGTAATATTTTCTTTTTCTTGAACTCTGTTAAGTATGTAAATAGCAGTATGAATTGCTTCTCTCTAGTAGACTTTTGGTAAGCTAGCTTCTTTCATCATAGTCCTTGCAGCTTCTTGAATAGTCATGTTTTTCCCTTCAACCACTCCATTTTGTTGAGGGGTCCTAGGGGCAGACAAATGTCTCTTTATGCCATGATTCTCACAAAACATGTTAAATTCATTGGAGGTGAACCATCCATCTCTATCAGACCTCAAACATTTGATCTTAAAATCCATTTCATTCTCAATTATAACATTAAATGCTTTGAATCTATCTAGGGCTTCAATTTTTTCTCTAAGAAAAGTGACCCATGTCATCCTAGAATAATCATCAATTAAAAGCATGAAATAACTATCACCTTGAAGACTTCTCACTCTTGTAGGACTACAAAGGTCTTTATGCACCAATTCCAATAATTCGGTAGAAGATTATTCTTTACCCTTGAAACTTCTTATTTGCTTTCCAATCTGACACTCCTTGCATACAACATTGATAAGATTTGTAATTCATGGAAAATCTCTCATTGCTTGAACTAAATTGATTCTAACAAAGTTATCAAAATTGATGTGATACATCCTCTTGTGACATAGCCAACTTTCATTAATCCAAGTCATAAAGCAATGACCATCAACACCCTTGAGCAGATAAACATTTCCATATGTCCTCTTTCCAGCAACAATCACAATTCTAGACTCTTTTCTAATCTCACATCCATCATCCTGAAATATAAGATTATATTCTTTGCTACACATATGTCCAACACTCAAAATATTATGCCTTAAACATTTGACATAGTAAACATCATCAATATTATGTTGCCATTAAAATTGATTGAACCTATCCCACAAATCTTAGCACCTAAATCATCTCCAAATTAAACAAGTCCTCCTTCATATTTTTCAATTTTAACAAACTTACTATTATCTCTGGTCATATCATTTGTCAAACCACTTTCAATGATCCAATAGTTCTTGTCTTTTCTAATATGAAAATAAAATACCAAAGTACCTTCAACCTTAACATTTGTATCCTTCATCTCCGAAGCACTTTCCTTCACACATCTTTCAGAGTTAGCAAAAACAAATTCATCTTTTAAAGCCAAGAACAAGCATTCATTATCATCATAATCTCCATAATCAGATTCATCATCAAAAATAACAAAATCTTCTCTAACATAATAAATTTTCTTGATTATCTTATCTTTTTTTTCCTTATTCTTATTGCTCACACTTATGTTTGGACATCTTGAAGCATAGTGACCTATTTTTCCACAACTAAAACATTTGAAAGGTAATTTACCTTTGTACTTACCGGTGACCTTTTCCATCCTTCTTACAAAGTTAGCTTCCACATCATCAAGATCATCTCCATTTGAATCTTCAACCTTTTCTAGTTTTCCAGGATTGAAAGCAATCTCCACTTTTGCACCATTATTTAGACCAAATTTCTTTCAAATGAAGTTAGTGTGCCAAAAAACTGATCTCTAGTGTAAGTATTAAAATTTGTAACTTCCTCAATAGTAGAAAATTTTTTACCATAAGAATTAGGAAGAGTTCTGAGAATTTTCTTTACCACTTTTGGTTCTTTGACTTTTACACCAAGACCTCTCATTGCACTAACAAGTTCATCAACCCTCTATATGTAACTTGTAACTATTTCATCTTCAAAAATTTGCAAGTTCTCAAATTACATCTTCAAATTCTACATTGTTAGCGAATGTAATGGACTAGGCAAATATGTTTAGACAAATGAATCATGACCCAGATTTAGCACCAATGAAAATCCGCTAATAGCTCTGAAGAGACCACTATTGCATTTGTGTCTTTCCTCTAAATTTTGTCGAGGTATAGCTCCCTCACCAAATTTTCAATGAATTTATCTAATCTAATGAATACGGGTATGCTTTTAACCAAAAAGCGGGAAAGGTGACTAACACTAGTTCATAAATATGAAGCTAACATGGGAAGCATAATTCAAACCATAAATGACCAACACAAAGATTGGAAAGTTATGATCATCTAATCAAAGAGATAAAATCATACTACAATAAATGAGTAATATATAGCTTATCTTTCAAAGAAGACACAACTATATCATATGCCTAATGCCACTTGATGAACATACTTAGTATTTGTTGGCATCCTACAATGATCTAACAACTAAGACCATAAAGTTGTGATTCAAAGATTGGACATTTAATCTAAATAGTTGTCTTAATCAGCATGAAGGTGCATTTAACTTGTCAAACTAGGGACGTAGACTTGAAATGGGTCAACACAGTATGTGCACTAGGAATCCCAAAGTAGCCACATTCATTCTACAACTAACAAGACATAATGCCGAAAGTAAATTGCTTGGAAATAAATAACATAAATGTTGAACATCAACCAACAAATATACTAAGCTTAAGTGCATGGCATAAATGAAAATCTGGGCAAACAAACAAGAAACTAATATGTCTACTTTAGCTGCAGGAACAGTCACAAAATGGAATTCTAGTGGCTGCAGGAACCGACAGTGCCAGATTTTAACTAATTGTTGAATAGAAAATAATAACTAAACTAAAGGATGGAATGCTCACCAAGTGGGCCCCCTTGGATGAGTATCCCTTAAGATAAATGTAAACTCAGATGCACGAACTTATAACTTCATTTTATTCATTGGAAAACATGAGTACAAACGAGCAACATAACTATATTACTGAAAAACTAATAATGCGATTACATCATCAAATTAATCAACCTTCTAAGAAGGAGCATTTGAGTCTTATTTATAGGAAGAAAACTACTAACTAGCTAACTAGCAAGGTAGTCAACTCCAACAGATTAGGAGGACATCACTTTAGGGAAAGCATGAAAAGTGGAGAGGAGGTTATGTATGTGTGGAATCTGGTCAAGCATGTTTTCCTTAACACGGATCTAGCACAATAGTAACTCCTATATTCACTCAACAAACAATTAAGACCAGTTACAAGGCAGCTATAAATCTTCAATTTAAACTAGGAATCTTTCTCCATTGAGATTCTTCCCTCCATTGACCTTTGAATAATCACCTTGTTAACTTTGATGGTGAGTGACCAGTTGGCAGAATCTTCCTCAATTTTGTAGGCTGCTAATTATATATGCATAACAATATTAGTATGTACAACAATTGCATATATGTAACTATCTTAAAGTAACATTCATTAATCCACATGTAAAATTAACATAGATAGTTCATATAGCATGTCAATTTCATTTAAAGGTTACAAAATAACTTATGCCCAATGTCTATGGTTTTGAGGAAATATCATAAAAAGGTCAATATCTAAGTATCAAATTCTATGAAAACTACAGTAAATAGATAATAAAATCTATCAATGCCCTGAAGTTTGCAACTTTCAGTTGTCCTGCATCAGTTCTCGTAGTTCATGAATTAGGTTCTCAATAGAACCCTTGTTGTCTTTCCAACCTGCTCCATCTTTGTCTCTCTACAACTATATTATACTAATAATACCTGAAATTTGGCACAGGACATAATAGGATAGGTGGCTGAAAAGTTAATGGAAGCTAGAATTGTCGCTTTGTCCTTTTAATCTGTATATATCTATCAACTCTCTTACATGTTCTAGCATAGTTCTGCAGAGAGTGAGGCTCAACTTGTTTTAATTCATCAATCAAACTGATCCACCTCTATGCCAAATATCCCTTTACAGATTCTCAAGTGGTTTTTGCTACCTCCTCATATTCTTTGTAAATTGCTTCTCTTAGGTAGGATTCTACTACCATAGCTTGGTCTATAAAGAATTATGTGCCAATCATTGAAAATGTCCCCTGGATTTCTAGATTCAGCCCTGATGGACAGGGGAGTGTTGGATTCTATTTGCCTATATGCCCTAAAATTTTGTCCCCAACTAACCTCATTCTGTATCCAAGACATAAATACCCTTAATTGGACATCCCCAACATACAACAATGGATTCCAATCATGATCTTGGGTCACAACATAATTATGCAAATAGAATTCACACAACAAATTCTTCATTTCAAGAGGAGCAATCTGATAAGCATTGAAAAATTCAAGAGGAGTCTCAATGGAAGGATTTAAACTTGAGATAATTCTTGCTAGTTTAAAAGAAAGATGCTTCTCCTTCAAATATAGAGCATAGAACCTTGGAGGAGTCCTGCACTCTAATATCTAAGGTACTAAGGTTGCCATATTGTCCACCTTTTCCTTTAAAGTAGCAATTTCTACATTCTTATCTTCAATCTCTTCATCTCTCTTTTGAATTTCTTTCTTCAGTCTGTGTTTCTCCTCTTTCTAATCTTCTTCCCTTCTTTGTATCTCAGTCCATAAATTCATAGCTACCATGTGCATTGAAAAATCAGAGGGCCTATGTATTCCTACCAAAAAATTTCCTGGCACTGATGCATGCTCTTCATGTAGCACTAGTTGCATGGTTTCTGAATGTTCAGCCAATTCTAGCTATAGGGGTTTTGACTGTTCTCCTAGTTCTGGTTGCAAGGCCTCTTGTTCTTTCTAATGCTCTTGCTGTAGAAACTCTTGCTTTTGCTCTTGTTGTAGGAGCTCTTGATTTTCCTCATACTCTTGACTCTCAACTTGTTCATCGATGGCAACAAGGTCTGCCAATGTTAGATTTGTTGATTCCTCAAATATGTCCTTTTCTCCAATGTTCACCTGCCCTATTGGGGCCTCTGTGTCCTCTTGTGATGTTTCTCTAGTCCTAGGGATTTCCTATAGAGACACACCAAAGGTTGGCCCAATTGGTCTTGATTTTCTAGGAGAGATCTCATGTTTTTCTTCGGTTGCAAGAAGAACAATGTCAACCTTTCATTTCTTAGAGCTTGGCACTCCCTTTCCTCTAGTTTGATTTTTAGCTTTACCCTTAATTATTTTTGCCTCTTTCTTTTGTTCCCTAGTTTGAATTAGGATTCCAAGAGGAACATCATCATCAAAATCTAAAAAGGAACTTTCTTTGTCTAAATGCTCTACCTCAGAAGAACTAATCTCTATGGTTTGTTCAGTTGTAGGAGGGTTTACACTAGGGCATGTGCCAGAAGTTGAGGTTCTAGGAGTGGCTTCAACAAAACTCACTCTCTTCCTAGCCCTACGAGGTTGAGACAAAACTCTAGGTTGCAAATGCTCTGGTCTAATTTGATCAATTTTTAAGAATTCTTCCCAAGTCATTTCAGACACATCATGCAGAGATTTTTCAACTAATGATTTGATCATACAATGGTGGGAAACGGAATTATCCCTACCTTTTTGGGTCTCGGTCACCATGATTGAGAGAAGGTGGTATAACATATTTGGCACATTCATTCTTCTCTCATGCCTCCTATGATTCAGAAGTTTGAAGTGCACAAAATGTAGATTCAACTAATGACCTTCGTAGGTAATGTACTTCACATCATAAAAAACTACTTGCTTCCATGGCTCAGGCAAAGAGGTTCTCTTCACACCTTGCTTGTCCACACTCAATGGAGGGTCACTAGGTTCTATAAATTCAACCCTAGCTGACCTGGCGTCTCTGGAAGCAGGGTAATTTTCACCATCAGCAAGCAACCCTATAAATTCTACAATCTTTTCTTTAGTAGCCATTACTTCCAACCCTTTTACCATGGCCTTTCATTCAAACAATGTCTGGGAAAATTCCAATGCAACGTCTTCATTAAAACCATTCAGCTTCAGGAAATAATCTAACCACCCACAATTTTTGAACTCGGTTTGGCAAGGTGCATCCTGTAGTAGTATGTCATGAACCATGGGTTCATTTAGAATTAACCCACCTCCCATTGTTCAGCTACCTGTAATTAAACAATCACTCTACAAGGTTTCCCTTCCTGCAACCTTCATCGGAAAGCTAAACTTCTCCTTCCTGCAATGCTACTAAATTCCCAACACCAATGTCATCTGAATTTTCCTTTTTGGCAACTTAGGATTATGACAAGAGTAATAAAGGAAGTAAAGGAGTAATAAATCAAGGCTATGATCAAGAAAAATGGCGACAGTTGATATCACCTCTCACATGCGAGTCGTCATCTCACTCAAAATTCAAATTGGCTCAATTTAAACTTTTCTAATGTGAACCAACATGGACTGACATGTGGACATGGTATTCACACTTCCCCCAACCTAAATTTGAGCATGTGTCCTCACATGCGCAATAGTTATGATGATTTGACAAGGCAAGGAATAATTACATGTTATGGAGAACGTCTAGATTAATTTACAACAATTAAATGAATGTACTAAAAGACAATTAAGAGATAACAAATTGATACGCACGTACTTGAATTCTTGGAAGATCTGTTGCAAAGATTATGGAGAAAGTACTGGTCACCTTTTAAGAAGTTAGTTGAGCAAGTAATGAAAATGGAGTGGAATGAAGTGAAGTTATGGCAACATGATGGAAGAGAGAGAAAGGTGGATATGGATGGGTGGATGGGTGAATGAATGAAGAAGTGGACTCCCACAAAAGTGGAAGTATTTATTATGACAAGTGACACACCTTAGTTAGCCAGAAGGAGGGACACTAGGTCTGCTTCCTTCAGTTGCAGGAAGTTCGAGTGTTGCATGCTAAGTGAATTGTTGCAGGATTTTCTCCTTGGAATTTGGCTTGTGATACAACCTGAGGCGATGACCGTTGACAAGAAGCTTAAATCTGACTGGGTCAATGTTAGTGAGCTGAACAACACCATTGGGGAAGACTTTAGCAACCTCATATGGTCCTAGCCACCATGTCTGCAATTTTCCTGCATTATCCTGATACCTTGAGTTGTAGAGCAATGCCTAGCCACCTGACTAGAATTTCTTGTCCTTAATGAATTTTTCATGTCACTTTATTTTCTAATTCTACACTACTTATGTGTGATGCAAGGCTGCCTTCCTCATTTCATCTAAAGCATTGAGCTACATGATTCTGTCCCTTTGTGCCTAAGAGATATCCATCCCCAAGTCTATTGCAGTCCTAAGAGTCTTATGCTCAAATTCGATGGGCATCATAGCTTTCTTTCCATACAACAACTCAAAAGGAGTGAAGCTTTTTGTTGTTTTCCAGGTTGTCCTATAGGCCCAAATAACTACAGGCAGCCTATTTTCCCAATCCTTCCTATGAACAACCATTGTTTTGGTTAGAATGGCTTCAATTTCCCTGTTAGTCACCTCAGCTTGGCCATTGGTCTAAGGGTGATAAGGAGTAGACTTCATGTGCCTTATGTTGTACTCATTGACCAGTGTTGCAACAAGGGTTAAGGTGAATTGAGCCCCTTGATCAATCACTATCTCTCTTGGAACCCTATACCATGGGAAAATCTTCTCATAAAGAAATTATGCAACCTCATTATCTCTTGCATGCTTCATGGCCTTAACTTCTACCCACTTGGTTACATAATCAATGCATACTAAGATATAGGATTTACAGTTTGATGGAGGATCAATGGGTCCTACAAAATCCAATCCCCACTTGTCAAATGAAGTGATCACTACCTCAGGGTAAAGGGGCATCTCATCATATTTGGTTGGCCTGCCATTCTCTAGCATCTATCACACTTTATTGTATATATCCCTGCATCCTTGTGGAGTGTTGTCCAGTAATATCATGTATTCAAAATCTTCATTGTTGTCCTCTTGGCTGCAAAATGTCCTCCACATGGTTCATTGTGGCATGCATGCAAAATATCATATGTCTCATCTTCCCTCACACATCTCTTCATGACATGGTCTAGCCTAGTGTAAAACAAACATCCTGCAATCCATGAAAAAGGAAGTGATTTTTCAATGAGCACCCTTCTCTCTTTTGGAGAGAAGTGAGGAGATACTCTCCCTATGACCAGATAGTTAGCTATGTCAACATACTAGGGTGTGTGCATACTGATGAAGAATAGATTCTCATTAGGGAAAGAGTCATCAATGACTTGATTATCCTCTGATGTAGTTAGCCTTGAAATAAAGTCTGCAACAACATTGGCCTTCCTTGGCTTATCCATAATGGTTATCTCAAACTCCTACATCAACAATAACCATCTGGCTAGCCTACCTGATATCAGGGGTTTATTCATGAGGTACCTAATGGCTGCATGGTCGATATGCACAAAGATCTGATAGCCTGTTATGTAGTGCATGAATTTTTTAAGGGAATAGACCACTGCCAACATTTATTTTTCTGTCACTGTATAGTTGAATTCAGCTCCCTGCAAAGTTTTGTTGACAAAATAAATAGCATTTTCAATAGCTCCTTCTTTCTATCCTAAGACTACTCCTATAACATATTCTGATGCATTTGTATGAATGTGAAAAGGAAGCTCCCAATTAGGACCTTTGAGTATAGGAGCATGAGTTAAAGTTGCTTTCAAGTCATAAAATTCCTTGTCACAGTCTTTTGTCCATTGGAATTCAACATCTTTGGTTAGGAGAGTGTACAATGGTGCTACCATTTTGTTGAAGTATTTGATGAACCTCCTATAATAACCTTCATTTCCTAAGAAACTCCTAACATCTTTTTGTTTTGCGGGTTTGGGAAAATTGGTGATCATCTCACTCTTTGTAGGATCTACTTGAATTCCTTTGTGAGAGATGTAGTGGCCAAGGATTGTACCTTCCTACATCATCATGAAGCACTTTTCATTGTTTTTCTTCACATATCTTTAAGACTCTCTTGAGATTCTCCAATGCTTCATTGAAATCAACTCCATAGGTAGTAAAGTCATCCATATAAATTTCCATGAAATCATGAGAGATGTCTAAAAATATGCTAATGACTTCCCTCTAAAAAGTTGTAGGTGCATTGCACAAGCCGAATGGAAATACTAAATAGGCATAGGTCCCCCATGGACAGGTAAAGGTGATCTTCTCCTGGTCCTTAGGTGCAATTTGGATCTGGTTATACCCACTGAACCCATATAGAAAAGAAAAGTATTGCTTTCCTGCAAGTGAATCTAGAACTTGGTCTATGAAAGGTAGGGGAAAATGGTCCTTTTTGGTGGCAGCATTGAGTTCCCTGTAATCAAAATAGACTCGCCACTTCCCTCCCTTTTTGGGCACAATCACCAATGGAGACACCCACTGGCTATCTAAAATGGAGTAAATAAATCCCACATCTAGCAATTTCTATAGTTACCCTTTTACAATTTCTCTTAGTACAGGGTTTATTCTTCTTTGTGGTTGCCTCACTAGTATAAAATTATCTCTGATGTAAATCCTATGAGGGAAAAGCTCAAGATCCAAGCCCTTCATATCATGATAGTTCCACACAAATGCATGTCGGTGGGTTCTCAATAATTTTTTCAATGACAAATGTTGTTCTTCACTCAATTTCTTGTTAATATTTAGATATTTTCCTTTTGACACTTGCACTTGTCTAGTTATCTCTACCATAATTTTTTCACTAATGCTTGGTACTTTGAGTTCATGTGGCAGAAATGTATGAGACATACATGTTGCTAAAGGAAGTTCAGTTGTAGGAAGAGCGGACATAAGTCTCTTTACTGGATCAACAGAATCAGATGCATGAGAGGATGATACTTCATCTACTTCACAATGGTTCCAAATTATGTTAGACAATACTTCACCTTCATAGTGAAGCTACATGAAAGATCTTTTTCCTAACATCATAAGTTGTGCCACAGAATTAACTTCCTCTACCTCTTCACCAACATGTGGCCATACAAGTTATCCATGTCATGGGATGGTTGAGCAGGGGGTAGAGAACAAGCTTTTTGGTGCTCTTTCCATTAGAAATGGTCCTGTCTCCAGTCCAACATCCAATATAGGCATCTATTGTTGCTAACCATGGCCTTCCTAGGATAATGGGGTACCCACCTAGTGTAGCTTTACAGGAAAGAACCATGAAGCTTGTTGGGTACTCCCAAGAGTCTAGAGTTACCATAAGGTCCTCTACTATCCCATTAGGTTTAACAGTAGAACTATCAACAAGTTGTAGGATGACCGGAGTAGGTTTCATGCTTGCAACATTTAGTTGTTGTAGGATATCCTTGGTCATTACATTTATTGCTACTCCAAAATCAATTAGAGCATTCCTTATTTGGACCCTATTTATAACAACTTCTACCACAAGACTCCCCAAATCATTATATTTGGGAATAGTCACTTTCCCAAGCATGATGTCATCTAGCTATCCCACCACATGAACCGTAGTGAGGTCTTTCTTCTTCCTACTTGGCTTCTTAAGGAATTCTTCCTTAATTGCTTTGCCATATATAGGAACATATTTTATGGCCTGAAATAGAGGTATCTGGACACATATATGCTTCAACTAATTTAAAATGTCAAAAGTTGGTTCCTTCTTCTCTTCCTTTTGTTTCACAGTTTCCAACCTCTGGGGAAATGGTGGTTCCTGTTTAGTCAGCTTGACTAGGGCTGGTTCAAGATTTTTAGGTACACTTGGTTGAATGGGGGCATTCAGAGGCTCATTTTCTTCCACAAGAAGCTCAGTGATAATGGGTGTGGAAGGAGCTGGAAAAGTAGTTCTTGAATGCAAGTGGATGTCACTTACACTCACAACATATGTAGGGAATTGATTTGGATCAACAGAGTATACTGGCTACTATTGTGGTTTGTTATTTGGGTTAGGTGTGGGTTGAGCTGGTAGTTGAGTAGATTTAGGTGTATTTGAAATTGAACTAGAAGGAGGAGGCATTATAGTAGGTTGTTGGGGCTGAGAAGGTGGCTGCATGTAATTGGTTATCTATTTTGGCCATTGTTATCCTCCCCTCCATTGAGATGTTTGCTACCAATTTCCTAGAGGTGAGTGCCAATTTCCTTAAAACTGCAGCCAATTCCCCTAAGGTTGTTGCCACTGGGGTGGAGAGTTTTGGTGATTGGGCTAGACATTTGGAAGGTTACTCCAAGGCTTTGGTGGATATCCTCCATAATTGGATGGATATGGGGGCTTCCATTGGTTACTAGATGAATAAGAATTGAAATATGGCCCAACAAAAGATAATGGATCTTGTAGCATACCTTGTCTTGGAGCCCATGGCCTCCTTTTTGCAACATAGTAGACTTGATCCTCTTCAATCTGAATTGGCTTGAACTCAGGTGGAATCTTCTTACTATAAATATTAGCTACCATCTTGCATCTGCAGTCCTTCTTTTGTCTACAATGGGGGAAATACTCTGCCAACATTGCCTCTGCCTCCTCTTGTTTCTTCTTGGCCTGGAGTGTATCCAGTTGAGTAACTAGATTGTTTATAATGTCTTGCTTGAATTTTTTCAACAAGTGAGTAATTTCCATTCTTGAAACTCCATTAGTAGATGACTTACCCATAGAGGATTGGTAAGCCCTCCCTTTCTTTGAGGCTACTCTAGAATAGTTCTTACATATCTTCTTGATATCCTCCCAAGGAACTTGGGTGATATCTCCTCCTCCCATCAGGTCCAAGGCATCAGTGCAGTTGTCATTAATTCCTCTTAGGAAAATAAGCTTTAGTGATTCTTCATTGAGTGTATGGTGTGGAGATTTCTATAGGAAAAACAAAAACCTTGAAATGTAATCCTCCAAGCTCTCATCTTCCTTTTGCTGCATCCTAAAAATTTAATCTCCCTCATGTCACTGCCCCTACAATATTCCTTGTACTTCTCAAGGACTTTGTCTTCATGTCCTCCTAAGTCTCCATAATAGGCTCATAAACAATCTTAATGCAACTTCTTTCAAGGTGGTAGGGAATAGCTTAATCCTATGGGCATTGATGGTATAGTCATAACTCCTGCAGAGTATGTCAAACTCAAACAAGAAAGTATCAAGATCTTCTATGACAAGTCCGTAGAACTTAGGAAGGACTGAAGTAGGGATATTTTTGAGGTTGTCAACTTCATTTTGATGAGCAATAGGGAAAGGAAAAGCTGGTTGGTTAGGTATGTTTCTATTTGCATCACCCATGCTTTCCTGATGTAGTTCCAAAGCAAACGAATTTTCAATCTAATTTTGGTCTTCAAAGGAAATTTTAGAACTGGTCAGATCAGGGAATGCATCAGCAAAGGGGTGTGGCTCTTCTTCTTCTTCTCCTCCTGGCAGATTCTGATGCTCAACTAGCTAGAATGGATCAGGGTTATTAGGAAGGGATCTCCCATGAGCATCTATCCTCCTTTCTCTATGCATATGGTATCAACTTACTATCAGCCAGCTCACACAAAGAATTGGAAAAAGAATGGTGGATCATTAATTTCTTAAATGAGGGTATACTAAGAACAAACTTTGAGAAATACTACAACAATAAAAACTATCAATGACTCCAAAGAGCTCCCTAGTTTGACACCATCCCCGACAACGGTGCCAAAAATGTTGGCCTCCTACAATGATCTAACAACTAAGCCCATAAAGCTATGATTCAAAGATTGGACATCTAATCTGAATAGTTGTCTTAATCACCATGAAGGTGCATTTAACTTGTCAACCCATGGACGTAGACTTGAAATGGGTTGGCACAATATGTGCACTAGGAATCCCAAAGTAGCCACATTCATTCTACAGATAAGAAAGACTTAATGTTGAAAGTAAATTGCTTGGAAAGAAATCATATAAATGTTGAACATCAACCAACAACTGTAATAAGCTGAAGTGCATGGCAGAAATGAAAATCTAGGCAACCAAATAGGAAACTACTATGTCTGCTTTGGCTATAGGAATAGTCACAGAATGGAATTCTAGTGGCTATAGGAATAGACAGTACTAGATTTTAACTAATTGTTGAACAAAAAATAATAACTAAATGAAAGGATGGAATGCTCACCAAGTGGTCCCCCTTGGATGAGTATCCCTTAAGACAAATGTAAACTTAGATGCATGAACTTATATCTTCATTTTATTCATTGGAAAACATAAGTACAAATGAGCAACATAACTATATTACTGAAAAACTAATAATGTGAGTACATCATCAGATTAATCAACCTTCTAAGAAGGAGCATTTGAGTCTTATTTATAGGAAGAAAACTAATAACTAACTACCTAGCAAGGCGTTCAACTCCAATAGATTAGGAGGACGCCACTTTAGGGAAAGCATGAAAAGTGGAGAGGAGGTTATGCATGCATGGAATCTAGTCAAGCATGTTTTCCTTAACACGGATCTAGCACAACAACAACTCATACATTCGCTCAACAAACAATTAATACTAGTTACAAGGCAGTTATAAATCTTTGATTTAAACTAGGAATCTCCCTCCATTGACCTTTGAATGATCAACTTGTTGACTTTGATGGCAAGTGACCAGCTAGTAGAATCTTCCTCAATTTTGTAGGCTGCTAATTATATTTGCATAACAATATTAGTATGCACAACAATTTAATATATGTAACTATCTTAAAGTAACATTAATTAATCCAAATGTAGAATTAACATAGATAGTTCATATAGCATGTCAATTTCATTTAAAGGTTACAAAAATAGCTTATGCCCAATGCCTATGGTTTTGAGGAAATATCATAAAAATTCCAATATCCAAATATCAAAGTCTATGACAACTATAGTAAATAGATAATAAACTCTATCAAAATTGAGTCATAAACTGGACTCATCAATATCATTAAATTCATAACACACAAATTATAAATCATTATAGTCTAAAATAAATGTTAACCCTTCTCGATAACGCCCCTAGGTGTATCTTTGAAAAATTCCTTATCTTCTTTCACATTTTCAAATTTATAGCAAAGGCAAAGCCACTGGACGGTCGCCAAAACCATTACCAAATTAGTGGCCTTCTTGTTTCCTTCCAATGTTTCCTGAGAATTTCCAAATCAATCGAAAGAATCGATCTTGGCAGAGGAATAGACATCGGCAAGGAAAGACCAACCTTGATCTTACCAACAACCTCCGAATGACCCTTCACACAACCAAACAATTAATGCAACATCCAGGAATATCAAGTGGTAGCATATGTATGCTTCTTGATGGGAAATTATAATTTAAACCAGCTCAAATCAGTCATAAATTGGGACTAAACTGCCATCTCATCACACTTAGGACAACGCACCAATGTCTAAGCAATCTTCTATAAATTCAACCACTGTCACCTTTCTTCGTCAATCAATAGCATCAAACATGGAGATCTGTCAAAGTGACAGTAACTCTTCCAATGACTACATTGTGTTGGAAGAAATTGAATGCAGTCTACTATTTAGGCATGTATCGGACCAGCTAAAGGAGGTTTTCATGGTGCAGATTGAGCTAGAGGAAGAGGTTCTCTGCAGCATTTTGGGCGAGGTGTTCCTGAGCCAATCCCATGTAAACAACACAACTATGCTGGAGTGTTTCATATATACTATCATCATGACTTATAGGTGTTGCAAATGGGGTGTAAGAGCACTGGAGTGCCTGGTAAAGTTTGAGTTTCATCATCAAGTCAATGTGGCAATCAACAGGCTTAGCCACTACCCTCAGAATGGATTGATTGTTGATGCCATTTGCATTGCATCAGCCTTTTAGGATGAGACTTTAGAGGAAGTTGTGGCTCTTGCACATAGGAGTCATAAGGAATGATATTGGACTTTTTGCACAATTCCTCTAGTTGCACGAGAATCTCCTATCACCAGCTCAAGTTGAACGCCTGCAGACTGTTACTGAGGGAATTCATGTCTTGATATTTTCTCTGTGTACTTGAAAGGAAATTCCTCTTTTTGTCCTTTTTTCCACGACATGAACTCTTGTAGTCGAACCAGATGATTTTGTAGTGCCAATGCAATGTAAAAATATTTATATATAAATAAAATATCTATTTTGATATCACTGTGTCTTTGTATGCATGGCCTCATTGGTTTCATGTTCATATCATACTTAAAAATTCTGGTTTCTTTTTTGTATAATGCACTGGTTAAATAAATTAGGCTTGTTTTTATTACATTAATCACTAAAACATTCTAGGAAAAAAAATGGGTAGTTCACACAACTTGATAAAACCTCGCCTAGGTTTCGAACAACTTGAAGAATATCGCTTGAGGTATGACTTGTGGATGAAGTTTCCAAATTTTGATGCATGAAAACTTATCAATCAGGTTGTTAACATACGTATACCTACTCTTGAAGGAAAGGAAAGATCAAAAATGGTAAGAAAACACCACCTAGTGAAAAACACACAACGAAAGTGGTAAAATGAGAGGTTCGACAAACAAACAAAAACCCTGCCCAAGTTTGAGGAAGACAACAAAAGGCCGCCTGAACACAAGTTTAAGCAATGGACTTAGGCAAAAAGGAAAGATAGTTAGAAAAAGAGAAGGGGGGGTTGATTTACGAGCAATAGTTGCTTTGACTGGGGACAAGGACTACAAAGGACATAGAGAATCAAGCATGAAAGACCAATCCTTTTCCATTGGGCGTGGAGTCAATGAGAAGAGTACTAAACAAAAAGAAAAAAATGAACACACCAAAATTGCACTATTTACAAGGTAGGACTAACCTACCAGAGAAAGAAAAGGAAGAGCACGATGACACAAACCTGATAACTAGTTGGGATAAAAATAGTCCTTTTTTGAAGAGGCCCACCTTTTTGTATAGTCTCCAGAGAAAATTTAAGAACATTTACATCTGAGCATTAATGCAGATGTAGATGTATTCATAGTCCAACAGTCTCCCAAAAATCCACTTTTCATCAAAAATTTCATCATGTTGCAATCCCGTCAGGGTTAGATCATTCTTTGCTAGCCAATTCTCATGACCAAGATTTTTCAATTCAAGCATATCCAATTCTAATATAGAATTTTGAGCTTTAAATTATTCTTTGGCCTTACATTCCCCAAGAATTTCCCAAGTTTCTAAAAAATTACCATAGGAAACAATACTCTCCTTGACTTCATCATACCTTCTTTCGATCAGGCCATTTTTATGGAAGGTAATTGCCTTTGTAAACTAGTGCAAAACAGGGACTGATTTATTGTTTTCTTATGACTGGGGACCAATTTCATCTTCTTTCAACAAAAGACTAGTATTTTCCTCATCCTTCCCTTGATTATGATCGATCTCAGGGTGAGCCCACAATACCGGTTTACAATTTTTGGGAGATCCTGATTTTTGTTGAAATCACATATTTTTAGAAAATATAATGATTTAAGCCTTGAAAATTTCCATTTAAATGTTTCCAATTGAAGAGGGTTTGATCTAACCACCTTAGATCAAACCCCCTTGGATAAAACCCCGCTAGTTTTAAACCATACCTATAACGGAGTCTCTTTTACACCTATCAAAATGCTGATAAAAAACCACTTTTGATTTACCTTTGGGGATCAAATGAATTTTTTTTAGAATTTTTTGTAATTATGTAGTCCTTATTATAAGCTTCCCCAAAAGTATAATTTTAAATAAATTTAATTTTATTATTATATTTATTTTTTATTTCTTGTGAATATAGGTTTTCACCTAAAATCAAGCTCTCTATTCTCACATGTGGAAAAATAGAAGATTATGAAATATATATATATATATATATATATATATATATATATATATATATAGATATATATCAATGCACTAGATATTGAAGTCCTTGATCAAACAAAAATGAATTTTGATACATACAAAAAGTTATGTTCTATACCTATGTTTGAATTGTAATTGGTTTGACTTTGAAACTTGATTAAGGAAAAATTATTCAATAAAACACTATGAAACCAAATGAAAGTGCTAGATATCAGAGTTACAAATCTAAATTCGAAAAATAGAATTTTATCCTTCATGGAAAAAAAAGTTATGTTGTATACGGTGAGCATCACTCCTTAAAAATGGTGTTTACTGAAGAAAAAAAACTAGTTTTTAAAAGAGATGGAAAAAGAATTGCAATCTAATTCCAAAAATTTTGAAAAAAATATATTTAGAATCTATAGAAAAAATGTCACAAATCACTAGTTTTCATAATCTTCAAATTCCTCATGGTTTAGCCGCTATAGGTGCCCAGAAGTGAAGATTTAGTTAGAAATAATCAGTTTAGTGTGCAGTTTGGCCAAAAATTGTAAACCAGTATTGTGGGATCACCCCTCAACTTTTGATAAACAACATTCATCCTCAAACCTAAATTGATTGGAAATTAGATTTGTGAAAAGAAGGTTATCATATATTTTGAGTTCATCAAAACTAAAGAGAGGGTTAGAATGGGTCGACCATTTCTCTTCCTCCTGAGAATTATCACTCGTGGGATCACCATTTCCTTCTAGATTTGAACATGTTTCCTCATTCTCCACTTCTTCGAAAGAGAAAATTCCATATTCTAGAATAAGAAGAGAATTCAATTCCAAGTCATTCGAATTAGTCTTAGAGAAGGGGAGCTTATCAAAGGAGGAGGCGAGGCAAACAATTTCTTTTCTTGTAGCACATCATCTTCATCATCATTGGATGAACTACAATCACTTTCAACCTCAAACGTAATATATAAATTGAAAGCTAGATCGCTATAATGTTTATCTTGTTCCTCGCTAGGTTGTTGCATGCTATCAAAAATTGTTAGATTATTGTTTTCGACAATCGGGCGAGGTAACTCTGCTTCTTGATGGCCTTTAACCAGAAACTCAGAAGATGTCTTGCAACTGTCTCCAAGCTTCGTGTTTGTGTTTGTGTCTAATTTCCATTTACCCACAACGATAAAATCATCCTCAACCTTCACTGCTTCTAACTGAGCTCGTTCAATCCATCAAACCTTATCTCTTTTGAGGATTAATTATATGTTTGGTTCCAAAGAATAAATGAATATATGATACTAGATCTCCACAGTAGGTCTTTTTGGAGCAAGAATCTATTGAAGAGACTGATTAAACCGGTAAAAAAAATCCCTCATTATTCTAGCCTTGTTTTTCATGATTTGAAAGAAAAGACATAAGGTAGTTGCAATGTTAATTGGAATTTTATAGCATTGGAGAAAAAAAAATTGAGGACATTCCATTCAGTAATACTTCCTTTTTCGAGTCCCCTATACCATTCTGCCACTTTCTCGATCAAACTGTCAATAAAAAATCTTATAAAAACATCTTCTTCTTGAATTCCTAAAACCGCACTTACCACAGTCAGAGCTAAAATATGTTCCTTAGGGTATTGTTCATTTTGACCGAAAAATTTAGGAAACCTCTTCCAGGAACCTTGGGGTAAATCATGGTATTGTGATAGGGCAAGAGGGCAACCTTGATTACACTAGAGATTCAAATCCATAAGCAAAAAGAGTCACCAACTCACATGGGAGTAAAAATTAGGGAAAGAAAATTACTGTGGTGGATTAGCTGGAGGTGGATTCTAAGGCTGAGGTACAGGTGGGTCCCTTGGTTGATGTAACAAATGATTGGGCTGACGATCACGATGATGAGGAGTGTTGTTGTAGTATTCGAATATCAACCTTGAAGGGCATTCAATCATAGGTGCAAGTAGGCATTGGGCTCGTTCTTCTCCTTCTTCTAAGACAAAATTCACCTGCATATAATCTGTTGTATTCCTTCTATATCTCCAGGCAAGTGTATTTAATTTTGATATGATGTCTTCTTGCTCTAATCTGACCCAATTTAAATTTGGCTGCAAAACAGGAAATACATCATTATGAGGAAGTACCATCTTGTCGCATGATGCAATGGCAACTGTCAAATCTTAAAATCAATTTAAGTCCCCAACAGAGTCACCAAAAATCTATTAGCGAATGGAATGACCCAAACAAATGACTCATGACCCAGATTTAGCACCAACAAAAAATCTACTAACAGCTCTGAAAAGACCACTATTGCATTTGTGGCTTTCCTTTGAATTTTGTCGAGGTACAACTCCCTCACTAGATTTTCAATGAATATATTGTTGGTGTAATTAATATTTAATTACACATTAGCATAAGTTTACTTAGGATTTATTTAATTCCTAAGTTATAGGATCTTATCTTTATCTTATCGAGCTATCTTGTTGCTCAAGATAAGATTAGGTTGTTGCATCTTTGCTTTTATAAAGCAAATTATCTCTTGTAATTAATGGTCAATTCAAATATATCAAATTGCATGTTTTTATGCAAAGCTTCTGCTTTTTTTCGTTTTCCTCTTTTGTGGAAGGTCTATTTTGGTTTGCAATCAGATCTTGGTTTTCTAACATGGTATCAGAGCCTCGATTCGCAGCCCCTTCTCAACCTTTTTGGAGGATTTCGTTGCAAAGCTCGTTCGGAGCCCCTTGAGGGTTTCAATCCTTGAGCATCATTCTGGAGCATCTTGGATCAAATCGGGGTTTTCCGTTGGATTCAGAGCACCAAAAAAAGTCAGAAATGACTTTTATTTCATTGATTTTCATCACCGTTTGCCAGATCTACAAGGGTTTTCAGCTCGGTGATTTATTTGATAGATCTGGGGGTCGCCTGATTTTTGGAGCACTTTGGGCCCAAACGGACCTCGCTATTAGATTCGCAGCGCCCAAAACCCCCATTTTCATATAAAATTTGTCTGATTTGGACACAATCATCCGGAGAAGCAAAATTTTTTTGCCCAAGGGTCGTACGGCCCCCAGGCACGCTTCACGAGTTTCAAATTTTGAAAAATATATATATATATATTAAAAAATCAAAAAAGCAGCGGGAGTTTTATCGCCCGTTCAAATTCGCCCCCGCGCAGGGTAGCCACCAAACCCAGCGCCAAGCCCCAACCGCCCGCCCGCGTGCCTGACACACGACCTCCACTCAAAGCGCTCCACGGTTCAGCCGTAGGGGGGCTTCAATGTGCGTAAAATTCTATAGGACCCGGTATACCACGCAGCCCACAGCCCTAGAAGTCACATGGGGACGGCATCTGAACAGCGTTAGTCGCCGAGGGGCTTATTTTTTAACCGAGGGCCCTCATGTCGAATCGGTTTTTGAGTACTTTCACAAAAACACGCATAACTTTCACATACGGCGTCATTTTTTTGCAAACGAGATATCACCAGAAAGCTGTTTCTGAGCTCTACGCAATTATGTAGGTCTGATTTTTTGGTTTTTCTTTTTTGATGCTTTTTTCTACCTCAGAAGTCAGATGTTGGAAAGCTGGTTTAGGCCTCTATGTAGACCTGAGGTTATTTTTAGAATATGTTTACCTTTTTTTTCATGCATTCTTTTTTGTTTCGTGTGCTAGGTTTGCATTTTCGCCTATGTTTCTGTAGTTTTGCATTATCTCCTTATGCAATCACTAGGTATTGTAATAATGAACTGATATAAAGTTCCATTAAGGGGGGTTCTTGCATCCATCTTTCATTTTGGTGACAACTCGCATGAGTTTGTCTGGTTTCTTGTTGTCTCCTTCTAGCTTCTTTCTTGCTTAGCTAGACACATTGTTGGTTTGCTTCGGTTCACACTTCACATTGGGATTTTATAGTTCTTGATCCACATTGGTTCAAATCTTTCTCATTTGAAGGCCATGGTTTTATGGTTAATGTTCCAAAATATTGATGGTACTCGTCCTATGGGTAGTTTTAGTTTCATTTTGGCATTGGCTTCGAGACACAGCTTCCATATTTGTCACCATTATGGGTCCATTCATCCTTTCATCTACTGTTGTTCACAGATTCCAGAGTTGATCCAGTATGTGAGTTTCTAGTGTTCCTTGGCATCGGGTCTGATGTTGCATTTGTGATTCTGATTGGTATCTTGCAAACAGAACTATCTTTCCTTGCTTGTCGGATTTAGGGTTCCAGTATTGCTTCATCAAAGTTCTTCCAGTGATTCTTCACAACAGTTCATCTCACTGAGGGGGGTTTCTCTCTCTTTGCATTTGTACATGAGTACCTAATCAGGCCTTGTTGTCGGGACTCATATTTGCATAATAATCTACTTCTCCCTAAGTTGCACTTATGGGGGGTGTTGGTGTAATTAATATTTAATTACACATTAGCATAAGTTTACTTAGGATTTATTTAATTCCTAAGTTATAGGATCTTATCTTTATCTTATCGAGCTATCTTGTTGCTCAAGATAAGATTAGGTTGTTGCATCTTTTCTTTTATAAAGCAAATTATCTCTTGTAATTAATGGTCAATTCAAATATATCAAATTGCATGTTTTTATGCAAAGCTTATGCTTTTTCATTTTCCTCTTCTGTGGAAGGTCTATTTTGGTTTGCAATCAGATCTTGATTTTCTAACATATATCTAATCTAATGAATATGGGCGTGCTTTTAACCAGAAAGTAGGAAAGGTGACTAACACTAGTTCAAAAATATGAAGCTAATGCAGGAAGCATAAATCAAACCATAAATGACCAACACAAAGATTGGAAACTTATGATCATCCCATCAAAGAGATAAAATCAAACTGTAATAAATGAATAATATACAACTTATCTTTCAAAGAAGACACAACTATATCATACGCCTAATGCCAAGATCAGAATACTTAGTATCATTAAATTCATAACACATAGATTATAAATCATTACAGTCTAAAATAAATGCTAACCGTTCTTGATAACACCCCTAGGTGTACCTTCAAAAAATTCCCTATCTTCTTTCACATTTTCAAATTTATAGCAAAGGAAAAGCCACTAGATGGTCGCCAAAACCATTACCAATTTAGTGGCCTTCTTGTTTCCTTCCAACATTTCTTGAGAATTTCCAAATCAATTGGACTAATTGATCTTGGTAGAGGAATAGACATTGGCAAGGAAAAACCGATCTTGATCTTACCAACAGCCATTGAATGACCCTTCACACAACCAAACAATTAATGCAATGTTCAGGAATATCAAGTAGTAGCATGTGTATGCTACTTGATAGGAAATTTTAATTTAAACCAACTCAAATCAGCCATAAATTGGGACTAAATTGCCATCTCGTCACACTTAGGAGAACGCACCAATGTCTAACCAATCTTCTATAGATTCAACTAGTGTCACCTTTCTTCGTCAATCAATAGCATCAAACATGGTGAGCTCTTAGAGTGATGGTAACTATGCTAATGACTACATTGTGTTGGAAGAGATAAAATGTAGTCCACTGTTTAGGCATGTATCAAACCAGCTGATGGAGGTTTTCATGGTGTAGAGTGAGATAGAGGAAGAGTTGCTATGCAACATTCTAGGTGAGGCATTCTTGAGCCAATCCCATGTACACAACACAACTATGCTAGAGTTTTTCATATATATTGTCATCAAAACTTCTAGGCATCGTGACCAAAGTATGAGAACACTAGAGCGCATGGTAAAGCTCGAGTTTCATCATCAAGTCAATGTGGCGATCAATGGGCTTAGCCACTACCCTCAGAATGGATTGATTGTTGACGCCATCTGCATTGTGTTGTCCCTTCAGGATGAGACTTTAGAGCAAGTTGTAGCTCTTCTATGCATAGGATTCATAAGGAATGATATGGGAATTTTTGCACAATTCCTCCAGCCGCATGAGAATCTCCTGTCTCCAACTCAATTTGAATGCCTGTAGACTGTTACTAAGGGCATTTATGTCCTAATATTTTCTCTGTGTACCTAAAAGGAAATGTCTCTTTTTATCTTTTTGTCGACAACATGAACTCTTGTAGTCAAACCAAATGATTTTGTAGTGCCAATGCAATGTAAAAACATTTATATATATAAATAAAATATCTTTTTTTATATCACTGTCTTTGTATGCATGGCCTCATTGGTTTCCTCTTCATATCGTACTTGAAAATGTTGGTATCTTTTATGTATAATACACTAGTTAAATAAATTAGGTTTGTTGTTATTACATTAATCATTGAAATGTTTTAGGTGGAAAAATGGGTAGTTCACACAACTTGATAAAACCTCGCCTAGGTTTCAAACATCCTAAATAATATTGCCTAAGGTATGACTTGTGGATGAAGTTTCCAAATTCTGATGCATGAAAACTCATCAATCGGGTTGTTAACATACATATACCCACTCTTGAAGGAAAGCCAAGCTCAAAAATGGTAAGAAAACACCACCTAGTGAAAAAAACACAATGCAAGTGGCAAAATGAGAGGTTCGATGAACAAACAAAACCCCCACCCGAGTTCGAGGAAGACAACAAAAGGTCACCCGAACACAAGTTTAAGCAACGAACTTAGGCAAAAAGGAAAGATAGTTAGAAAAAGAGAAGGGGGGGTTAATTTACGAGAAACATACATCTTAGCTTGTTTAACCTTATCATCTCCTTCATAAATAATTTCTAGCTTATCCCAGATTTCTTTAGCTATTTTCAAATCCATAAGTTTTACTAATTCAAAATTTGCAAGACTACTCAAAAGAACAAACCTTGGTTTGCCATTTGTTTCATAGGCCTTGATCTCATCACTTGTGCTAGGTCCCTTTGCAGGTATAGTCTAATTAGTCTTCAATGCTTAAAAAAAATCATATCCAAGGTAAACCAAATAGCCTTCCATCTTAACCTTCCAAAATGCATAGTTTGTGTCATCAAACATAGGGATCTTCTTTTTCGCCATCCCAGAACTACTTCAATTTGTTAATATTTTCTCCAAGGAACCTTCCTCTTATACTAATGTTTGAATGAACAAGACAACTGAGAGGGGGAAATCAATTGTATTTTATCAAAACATCAAAACCCTAATTACCATTCAAATCCACAAGCATTCATTAAACCCTTAATTTGTTATGATGAATTAGCATGAAAAGAAAAAAACAAAAACTTAAACAACTCAACACCATGCACAAGTGAACACTAGATTTACATGGAAAACCCAAGAAGGGAAAAACCATGGCAAGGATTAGCTCACAATATAAGTCATCGAAAAATTGGTTACAAGGGCTCATTGCCAGAATAGGACACACTATCCAGAAAGGTTCACTGTCGAAATGAAAAGAAGATAGAGAAGAAATGTTACATAGAGAACATGATCTCAATGCAACAAATATTCCACAAAAATAGCTCCAATACCTTTGCAGCTCTCAAAAGATCGAGACACCTTCAACTCACTGCTTTCAACAATATTGCATTATAGCTCGTACTACATTTCACATCTCAACACTTTACTACTCTAGATTTCACATCAAAACACTCAACACTATTCCACACTTCATCTCACATCAAATAACATTGTATTTATACCATCCACAACTTGAAAAAAACATCTTCAAGTTGGCTACACACACCTCACACTTACAAATTCAAAAGTAGGTTGCCACTAAGTGTTCTCATGGTGGATATGAATGGAAACGGACCAATAAAAAACTTAATTGGGACCCAAATCAACTCTCACACACCACACTACACCTTCATCATGCTTAAACATCTTCAAATGTAGTGTAAACACCAAGTCGACCATTACTCGTGCAAACACCATTAAAATTTTAAGTGCATGCTTTCTTTGATCAATCCATAACTTTCAGACAACAAACTTCACCTAAACACAATCCAAAAACATCATATTTTATAACAACCCTTAGTTTCAACAAACATTCCATTTCAATATCATCATATGTTTGGAACATAAAATGCACAAAATAGTTGCAGGATGGAAAACACATGGGGTTGTGACTCACTTCTCAATTCTTGTTCAATGAGCACTTTCTGTTATGCAAAGTGTAACAAAACCATGTATTGAATTTCACCTTCATATTTTATAACAACCCTTACTCTCAACAAACATTCCATTTCAATATTGTCATATGTTTGGAACAAAAAATGCACAAAATAGTTGCAAGATGGAAAACACACAAGGTTGTGATTCACTTCTCAATTCTTGTTCAATGAGAACTTTTTGTTATGCAGAGTGTAACAAAACAATGTATTGAAGTTAACCTTCATATTTTATAACAACCCTTACTCTCAACAAACATTTCATTTCAATATCATCATACATTTGGAACATAAAATGCACAAAATAATTGTAGGATGGAAAACACATAGGGTTGTGACTCACTTCACAATTCTTGTTCAATGAGCACTTTATGTTATGCAGAGTGTAACAAAATAATGTATTGAAGTTCACCTTCATATTTTATAAAAAACCCTTACTTTCAACAAACATTCCATTTTAATATCATATGTTTGGAACATAAAATGTAGAAAATAGTTGTAGGATAGAAAACACACAGGTTTGTGACTCACTTCTCAATTATTGTTCAATGAGAACTTTTTGTTATGCAAAATGTAAAAAAACAATGTATTGAAGTTCACCTTCATATTTAATAACAATCCTTAGTTTCAACAAACATTCCATTTCAATATCGTCATATGTTTAGAACAAAAAATGCACAAAATAGTTGTAGGATGGAAAACACATAGGGTTGTGACTCACTTCTCAATTCTTGTTCAATGAGCACTTTTTGCTATGCAGAGTGTAACAAAACAATGTATTGAAGTTCACCTTCATATTTTATAACAAATCTTAGTTTCAACAAATATTCCATTTCAATATCGTCAAACGTTTGGAACAACAAATGCACAAAATAGTTGCAAGATGGAAAACACATAGGGTTGTGACTCACTTCTCAATTCTTGTACAATGAGCACTTTCTGTTATGCAGAGTGTAACAAAATAATGTATTTATGTTCACCTTCATTTTTTATAACAACCCTTACTTTCAAAAAACATTCCATTTCAATATCGCCATACTTTTGGAACATAAAATGCACAAAATAGTTGCAGGATGGAAAACACATAGGGTTGTGACTCATTCTCAATTCTTGTTCAATGAGCACTTTTTGTTATGCAGAGTGTAACAAAGCAATGTATGTAAGTTCACCTTCATATTTTATAACAACCCTTACTTTCAGCAAACATTCCATTTCAATATCATCATACATTTGGAACAAAAAATGCACAAAATAGTTGCAAGATGGAAAACACATAGGGTTGTGACTCACTTCTCAATTCTTGTTGAATGCTCAAGGGTGTAGAGTTCGGGGTGGAGTTGCAAACATATGAAGGTAAAGAAAATGCACTGAACAATTGTAGGTTGGGAATCACAATGTGGGATGTTAGTAGATGCTTTTATGAAACCTGCACAAATTCCAAACATCTCATTTATTCAATATGATGTAAGTTGACAGACTTCTCCCTTCTCCTAGTACAAGGGCCATGGTAGAAAATCCCAGCTACCGTTGTCTTATTCTTATGTAAAGCATTACCTTTCATATGTTAATTCCAACATTTTACAAATATTAATATTTAAAATGAAACTGTAATCTTGCATTTCCTTTTGAAGGGAAACAAGATGAGGAACAAGTGTATTGTGATGTTCATCTTTTTTTAACGCTTCGAGCTTGCACATTTGTAGCCTTTTTTCCACTCTAGCAACCAATTCAGTCAATGTATGGTGGTCATTTTTGTGATGTCTATTTTCAAAAAGAGAAAGATCATAGGACTTCAGCTATAGGCAAGATTTCAAATGTGAAAGCCTCTTTTCTAATGGCAACCATGTTGCAATTTCTGCTTCAATTCTTGGTAGCATGTTTTGATGAATAACACGTTAAGACTCTGCCTGAGACAATGCATGAAGGCACTTTAACAATTCACCTCCTCACCTATGACTTCCACCACTAAGAAGACCACTTGGCTAAAAAATGTTCCCTTGCAATATCTGAATTGTACAAACTCATGCACTACAAAATACAAATTGCATGGCTACTTCAATTTCATGTTCATATGCAACAAGAGATAGTGGTAGCCTTGCACTTCCATTGCTCACCAATTTGGCTGGTGATTGTTGAGTTGTTGAGGAAATAGTAAGGGCTTGGATTTTGTTTAAAGGGATAATCATTACTCCTATATATAGATGTCTTATTTGAAGTGGGAGCTTTCCTGTTTATTCCATATCCACTACCGCATTACACAAATTCCCACCTCCACCAACCTCCAATGCAACTATTTTTGTGGCATCTTAAAATTTTATGTTGTGCAGCAACACCTTTGACTTTTGACCTATCAAAATGCTTTGCATGACCATTATAGGTAAATTGAACATTTCCTAATTGAGCCTCGAGGAGCCTGATATCATCCTTCAACTTGGGAACTGCATCAGATTCTTGGAAACACTCATTTTCTAATCTCTCCATGTGCCCTTCTTCGTGGGAAACACCTTTCATTGATGTCTTTATTTTATCAAATTTATATCTTTTAGATTGCAGCTCTCTCTAAATAGTGTTAAGCTCCTCTTATTTTGACCATGACAACTTCTTGTGTTTTAATTCCTTTTCTAACTAGTTAATTTTAGTCTTCAGTTGTTTTGCTCCACTTTTATCACTTTCAACTATTGATTTTCCATCTAAAAATTAATCATTGATATGTTTTTCCTCATCACCTCTGCTCTTACCTCTTAACACCCCCTGCTATTCATTTTCATGATCTTGTAACTTCTTTTTCATATCTTTTGCTTCAAGCTTTAGATAAGTCACTCCCTCATCAGCCTTTAGGAAAGTAGCATCCCTTTCTTGGATAGAGTTTGGAATTTCTTTAATACTTTAATGTGCCTTTGCAGCTGCTTTTAGGTGAGTTTTTGCAGTCTCTTTATCATTAGAGTATGCAAATGTTTCTTTTGGAAAGCTCGTTACTAAACTTATTTTCCTTTTCAAATAAGACTTTCATGCCTCCACCCAACTGATTCTCTTTTTCTACACTTAGATCTAGTTTTTCTTTTTCCATATCATCCACTTCCAATTGTATTTTTTCCATGGAATTTATAACTTCAAGAATGCTTGGCCTCATTTTTTCAACTCCACTTATAGTATCATCTCTCTCTTTCTTTGCTTGCACAAATTCATATGCAATACAAAACCTTTTGATTTAATTCACTTATGCATTTCCATTTACCCCTTGCATGTACTGCACATGCTCCTTCCTCAACTTCTCATGAGCAGGAACAACCTCTTTAGTCAATATATTATCTATCTCATTCACTTTGGTCTGCTTCTTCCCAAGTGTGTTGAGAGTAGATTCCTTTTTCATTACATACTTTCTAGTACGTCCTCTTATTTTTTATTACTAGCATGTCATAGAATTCTCATAACAAATATTTTTAGGATTTTTTCGGATTTGTTGCAAGCAAAGGGATAGAGTTTTGAATTTATTGAATACTTTTAATGTACCTTTGCAGTTGATTTTTTCTCAACTTTGAGAGTGTATTTATGATTACATAATCCATATGTTTCTTTTAACAAGTTATTTGCAACAAGTGTAATTATGATTACATAATTCATATGTTTCTTTCAACAAGTTATTTGTAACAAGTGTATTTATGGTTACATAATTCATATGTTTTAGATAATAATTTCATGTCTCCACCCAACTGATTCTCTTTTTCTGCACTTAGATCTAGTTTTACAATGTGAGTGGGTTGCAGTTTTTATAACACCCAGTGTTTTCCAATCTGTAGTTTTAGAAAATAGTATTCATGTAACTAAGAACTTTTTTTCATAAATACACTGCAATATTTATTTATTTATTTTCATAAATACACCATAGCCAAAGGATTTTTTGGACAACGATGTAGGGGAGGTTCCATAATAAGTTGAGTGTAGCAATTGTAGAAATGAAGGCGCTTATTGAGGATGATTGTGCATCATTATGAAATTCAATAAAGAAGCTAAAGGAGAATAACTCTATTATAGTTAGGAGTTCAACATGACTGTTTCAAACAGTCCACATTCTAATTCTTGTTGTAGAAGAGTCACAGTTCTATTTGGACCCTTCTTCCTTTTTCAACTATAGTTTAGATCACTTAGTAAATTTATCATGTTATGTTATATAGGGAGTGGTGATTTATAATTTCAATTTAGATTCCTTGTTTTAATAAACTCCCCCATGCCTATATGTATGGCTCGGTGGTTAAGGAATTAGAGAGTTAGTTAATTTTTTAATAGTAGATATAGCTATTAGATATTTTTAGTTAGTTGTTATTCTTACACAGACAATGTTTATTGCTCAATCATTATTTCATGAATAAGATATCCCAACATAATCTTATGTGATATTATGAGTTATGCAATGAATGGTTTTAATTTATTATGATTGTGTTAATCTAATAAGCTAGATTTGGGTTCAATCAGTGGAGATAGTCACTTGAGCAAGGGCCACTCAAGGTAACAGTCTCTCACTTCATTTTTTATATAATTACTTCTATTATAATAGTTATTTCATAAATACATGTTATGTTAATTAGATTCCTTATGTTACAATTGTAAATGGATTCATGAACAATTCTTGTTTCACATTCATGCTTTAATTTGCTTCAAGCTGTTGTACTCTAGAGTGTAGATTTAGTTAATAGTATTAGTTAAATTCCAACATTCATTTCTTGATAGTGAACTAATCATAGTCTTATGTTGTAGGTACTAGTAGCAATAGTGCCAAGATTACTTCTTTTATTGTTATGCATTTTTTATGATTTCTCAACAAGTGTAAGCACTTATGATAGGATGATTTAGGTAGTCTTGAGTCTTTGAAAGCACATACAATTCCAATACCATCACAAGCGTACTATCCCTAGTCGATAATTCAATGAAGGTCTTTCCAAAGGTTCAAGTGGATTGTTCAGCTAGGTTTCCCCTTTGAATTATGTGATTGACACCAAGTTTACTAGGTACTAGTTGGGACTCTACAATAGGGAGAACCTCCCATAGGGAAACTCCATCCTTTGATAAGGAGGATCTTGGGTATGAGTATCCTTATTTTTTATATTGAGAATGGTATTTGGGATGTGAAGTGGAGATACTATGCGAAGTGAAATTTGTAAAGAGGGCTATTTGAAAACTATGTTTGAACTTTCTAAATTTTCCTCATTGGGTTGAGATGTTGCCTCATCTCCCCCTTATGATTCTTATGAAGATTTATTATATGTGAGTCAAACCTTAGGCTTGGGTCTCTATTCATATGTGTGTGTTTTTCAATGTTTTATTGTTGGAATGTGCTTGAATGTTACCTGATTCCTATGGAGACCTCCTAGCTTGGGAGTGGTTGGTATTTATAGCCAATGGTTGGGTGTTGAGCATCGCCAATGGCCTTGGAATAAAATTTCATTTTCTTGCAGGTTTGAAGAGTTATTTTTGGATACGTACGATCATAGGAGAAACTTTAGAGTATCATAACCTTGAGGGGTCTTGTATTTTCTATTATAAAATACATGTAAAACCTCTTGTAGGCTTTTAGCTACGAGGGAAATGTTTATTTTACTGTTCCATGTCAATTTTGTGTATAAAAATGTTGTCTTAAATTTTTTCAATGAAAAAAAAAATGCTTTCAAACAATGAATTGAAAATAAATTATGAATTCAATTCTATGTAGTTAAAATGGAAAATAAAATATATGGAAATCATTACATTTCAATTTATGAATTTGTAGTTACAAAAATGCAATATGTTAGTCTTATGTTTATTGATAGCATTCTATTGTTTGTGTCAAAATATTGATATAAATTCAAAGACTTTTCTGTCTAGGATAAAAAAAAAAATTTGGTTGTAGCTAGTAACACAAATATAGTAAATTTTATTATTATGCAACATACTATTTTTTTGTGCAAGTCTATTTACTTGAAAAGAAAAAGGAATAGTATCTAGCTAAATCTATGGTTGTAAATAATTCTTAAAATAGCTTGTCTTAAATTTCTATTTGTATTAACATAGAATGAATAAGTAAAGCACAAGAGGATAGTAGAACTGCATTATCTTAGTTTGGTTTAGTATCTCAAAATGAAGGTAAAAGAATAAACTTTAAATGAAATACTATTATTTATTGACAAACTGGTTAAGTTGATTAGCAACCAATTTACAACAATGTAAGCATTATTGCATATTAATACATGGAACGAAATAGTATAAATTATTTTATTTTTACAAAAAAATAATATTAATAAATATTGAAGTTGTGTTTATTCAAGTCTATTTTTTTTTTAAAATATAGAGCAGATTGTGGCTTAATAGCAGGGCCAAGCCATGAATGTGGTATGTGACTCCATAAATGGGAAAGGGTATGGTTGCATCACAAACCATTACCATAACTTATACAAGGGATGAAGCCCTTATGTCTGTAGATAAATAAATAGAAATATATATTCAAATACAAATAATGAGAAATAGACTTGTTCAGCCAAAATGGGTAAGAGCTCTATACGATGCAATCGTAACTCTTTCAAGTATTGTTTTTCCTCTATAGTAATGAAATGATAGAAGAATAACCCATGAGTAGTTGCTCAAATATGAAGAAGCATAGACCATAAAAAAATTCTTGCACACACAAATCCAGAAAGAAGTATAGTGATTGTTTTTTATTACTAGTAAAACATGTTTTATAGGGACCTGAAACCATTTACAAAGGCAGTGAGCTGCTTAAAGATAAAAATAGGAAAGTACAAGTAGCCAAAAAGTAGCAAAAAGTAGAAAAATCATATGACAACAAGAACCAACCTATTTTAGGTTCTTTAGAATATTTGTTGCCTCTAACTCCTTAGGAATGATTTGCTCATGAATTTCAGCAATGTCAGCCATAGCATTAATCAAAGCCCCAATAGGCTTCTTCACATGACTATGAGTCCTAATACTAGGACCACTAACATCAACAGACACCTTTTTACCCTTGTTGACGCCTTCACTACCAATAGCCACATCCTTAACCCTATTACTCCCCTACTTATCATTCCCCTTATCCATCTTGTCATTGAGCAAGGTAAGGCCCAAAACACTATTAATCTTAACCAACTGATCAATATTTTCATGCACTTTAACAGTTCTTTCCTCCAAGACTGAGATCCTCTTTTCATGCTTGTCTTTAAGATTAATGACATCATTGGTAACCATATTGAGAATCGCTATCATCTCATTCTCTTGATTAGTAGCCCCCTTCTCACTAGAGTTCATCTCATTAATGTTCTACAGGGCACAAATATTTATGCTCAATTGGTTGAGTTCGATAAAAACCCATTTAAAATTTTTAAATTAGTTAACAACACTAGGCCTCACCAAGCCCAAAACATCAGGAATTTCCTCTCTATTGCAATTGAAGATGCTCAAATCTTCAAAAAAATTAGCACGGGGTTTTCCTGATTATCAACCTATTCCTCCATGGAATCTTTTCCTTTAAGAGTCTATGACTCCTTTCCCTCCATATCCATCAACTTAATAGGGATGAACCCATCCTTAACACCCTCAACTAACTGGTTCACATCAACAAGCTTCCCATCACCAAAAGTATCAGGATCCACCTTATTTTTCTTGTTAACGTAAACCTTGTCCTTGCCACTGACTTTCACTAGTCTCTTTCTCTTCTTAGATGACGAAATCACATCCTCACCACCCTCATGAACATATTTTACAAGCTTCTGCTTAACCTCAAAGCCCTTACCACTCTCTTTCATAGAGCTTTTTAAATTACCAACAAACCCAAGTAAAGGAAAACTCAATCTCTTCAAAGCATGTGCCATGACTTCCTCACCATCCTCACAAGCCTCAGTATTAGAAAAATTCACATTCGCATGACCCTTACCACTCTCTTCAGAAGAATTTTTCTTTTCCTAGGAGTCCTAGGCACCTCCTCACCGCTCGCGCAAGTCCCCTTAGCTTGGACTTTCTCTTCTTATTAACAGAGGATATACTCCTCATCTTCACTGATAATATGGGAATCCTTCGATCGGGAAGGCTAAGGAATATTCTTTTGGGTCTTCTTAGCTTTTCAAAGCTCCACCGGGGGGTCCATAAAACCTCCATCAAGGGCTCAACATTATCCTCATCGCCCATTTGAACATCATCATCACATGTGCCAATATCCTACCTAGACTTCACATCCTTACCACAAATGGTCTTTGAGATTATCCTAGGTTTTGAAGGAACATAAAAACACTTTGCATATTCCATGATTAGCATAATCAAACCTTCATGAAGAATAGGGGCTTAACAAATTTTTCTAACCTTTTTATTACCATTTTCCAAAAAAGTCAGCGAATAAAATGAGAGATATTCTTTGCTTGTGCCTAAAATGGTTAAGAAGCGTAAAATGATACCCAAACAGAGAGGTAAACCATCCATCAAGAGAGAAATACCTTATGATTGCTTCAACAATCTTAGCCTAGGTAGCTTTGATAGAATTTTTGGCATAACCACTGCAAGAAATTCTCAGCAAATCATCCCTCTTGTTGCCTTTAAAGAAGACATTTAGGGTAGCATTAGAAGTATTCTTGTCCCTTTAAAACTTTCTACCCTCAGTGGAAAAACCAAAAATCATGTCAATAAAATATTTAGAAATATCAATCTCAACACCATTCACAGCCAAAACCATGTTCTTCCACCCCGCCACAAATGCCTTGTAAATCTAGGATCAAACCCATGAAGGTGTTTGATATACTGGGTGAAACCACCTTGCATAAGAATTCTCCACTCCCTCTTTCTTTTTTAGTATCATTGCAATATACAAGCTCAACCCAACTCCTCCCCCCCATATTTACCAAATAACAAAGCAGAGAGTACTCCAAAATGCACCAGCATGGATGAAGCACTAGAAACAAGATAACCACATAACCCCACCAAAAATGGAAGAAAATGGTCCAAAAAACACCTAGAAATAGTGTAAGCTACCACTTGACAAGACAAGTAGTAATGATAGTCCAAAATGACTGCTTGAGCTCAATATTTTCGTAGTCCTTGGGAATCATAAGAATAACAATATGGGAGAGATACTACCCCATAATAATAAAAGTAACCATCATTACAAGGCTATTGAAATTCATGAGAAATGATTTTTTGAACATTGAATGGAATCATATCAAAAGACCCCCATTCTCTAGGCACCCCTATCACCCCTAAGTTAGCAAAGAGGTTGACAATCCTATTACCCTCTCGGTAAATGTGGTATAAAAAGTAAGCATTGAAGGACTTAAAATAGCAATGGATTCCCTTATTAAATACTTAATAGACCAATATGAAGGTTGCAAATCTTTAAGATAGTTTATGATATTAAGAGAGTCTCCTTCAAGCCAAACTCTTTTGAACCCCTTTGAATGAGCTAATTTGAGGCCATGGTAAGTTGTGGAAGATTCTAAGAATTATAATGATTGTTGATGCTTCAAGGGTATTCTATACAAGTCATGGGCACACAAAAAAATAATGATGATGATGATAACTAATGTAAGATTCATGTATATCTCTGCAAGTTTTATTTTCTAACCTTATTCTCATAAGAGGGGTGGCTCTGAGGGAAGTCATGTCCTCCATAGGTCAATGTATATCTTTTGGTTTGAATAAAATTCTAGTACCTAGATAATTCCTACTAGGGGACTTATTCACATGTTAAGTTTACTTGGGTCCTAAGATTCCTTCTAGAAGACTTAGTTATCATATCTAGATCTTATCTTTTTGACTTTTATGTCATGTTAGTGTTGAATTCACAAGACAATTAAGAGGGGGGGTGAGTTAGTTGTACCTTAAAAATTCAAAACCCTCACAAACATTCAAATCCACATTAATCCAATTAACCCTTAATCTGTTAGAGTGATTTATCATGAATTAAAATAACAAAAATAGAACCAAAGCTACATCATACACAAAGAAACACCATATTTACATGAAAAACCCATGAAGGGAAAGCCATAGTGAGGATTAGCTCACAATATAAAGTAATATCAACACCGAATACAAAGGTCTCACTACCAAAGGACTCATTGCCCAAAAGAAAGAAAGGCTCATTGCCAAAATAGAAAAGAAGATAGAGAAGAGTGTTACAATGAGAAATCCATATCAATGAAACAAAAAATTCCACCATAGCATCATCAACACCTTCACAGTATTATTGAAGATTGTAGACACCTTCGCAATCTTATTGAAGATTGTAGACACCTTCTACTCACTGCATCTAGTAATCTAACACATGAAAACTCACATTGCATTGCACAAATTCACACCTCACAACTTTGCAATTTGCATCATTCACATCACACTCATCTATCTTATCATCCCTCAACAACACAACTCATATTTATACCATCTTCAACCTTGAAAAAATTCTCCAAGGTTGGTTATGCACCTCAACCATACAAATTTAAATTAGGTCAACAACAAAACATTCTTGCAATGGAAATAAATGAAGGTAGACCACAAAAAACATTAGCTAGTACCTAAATCTACTCATACACACCACACCATTCTTCCACAAACACCAAAGCCACTTCACAATTAGTGTAAACACCCAAGGTTGGTCGAACTTGTGTTAACACCATTAAACAATTAAGAGCATGCTTCCTCAAATCCAAAGATGACTCACGAACACCACATAACACTTGTACATGATCTAGAATATTCCACAAACACCTTGAAATCCAGCAAATTCCTTCACAACAACTTTCACCTGAAGAATGTACACACCTAGTACACTCAAATAATTATGTCATACACTGCAACTCAAGAAACTAACTTTTGTATCCACAAACCTCGAACAAATTCAACTGAAGAAAGATAAAAACACTATCAGCACCATTCCAAATCCGCAAGACCTAAAACAACTCTCGGAGAAATGCAGAGCAAAAACATTTCTCTCAAACACCTCTGCAATACATAGTTCACACACTGGTGAACACAACTTCCTCTACACAGTGATCCAGCACACCAAATTTTGAATGCAACACCTCTTATCAACATATCCAAATTTCACAAGTAGATCTTCAACATGGAAGAAATGTGGAGCCAAACCAAAATGCTACTCTGCAACACAGAACACCACTGCAACACAATGTTTCTTCTTTTTATTCAATTTTTTTCAAAAGCACTTAAAAACCAAGCACTAGAGACACATTCTCAACATCTTTAGCACTCCCTCATCACCACCAAGTCAACTAAAACATAACAACTCAACCATACATCCATAGACAAAAGCTTAGCAAAGCAACACTAGAGGTTGACACTAGTAGCTTACTAATGACAACATAATGCAACTAATCAAAGCATCATTAGAGACAACATCAACTCAATACAAACTGCACATCCTTGCAACAAACTCCTTCTCATACAATTGACACCAATGATAACACCAAAGCTTGTTGACATCAGTGACAACACCAACTGCACATACTTGCAACAGTTAGTTGTCTCATGTCATAGGATTAAGAAACTTGTCATGATCTTGTCTAATCCTATGTCTCACCTTGGTTATATAATATCAATCTAATACCATTGCAATCTTGAGTGTTGCATATTGGACATATTATCTTTCATCCATTATTGCAAATTTATGCTCTTGCTTTTCTCTCTTGTAGAAGGCTATTTTTGGTTTTGTGGGTGATCCTGGAGGCTTGAGTCCTTGAGTGACTCTAACATGGTATCAAATATTTAGATCTACAAGCCCTTTCTCATATCCAAGAGATAATCAAGCTTGAGTTATTGCAAGGTTTAAAATCTTGGTGGATCTTGAAAATTTGAGTATGCTCTTCTCTTGCATCATATGATGACCTAGAGAATTAGAAAAACTTGAAAGAAATACCAGATTTGGGGATTTATCTTTATGGATATGTATTGCAAGTTCATTTTGGATCTTGTTGGTGAAAATATAAGATCATAATTGAGTTTATAATGTCCAAGAAATTTAGATCTAGATTTTATTTCACTCAAATTAGCCATTGTATGATATAGTTGCAAATTGAGGTTTAAAGCTTAGATCTAGTGAACAACTTTTTATTGGAGCACTTATTGCCAAAATGGATGTTTCCATTGCATTTAGATAACCCAAAAACCCCTATTTTCATATGGATTTTTTTCCATTTTAGATAGTTGATTTTTGGAAATTTTTTATTTTGCTAGGATTATTACTACAAGCTAAATTCAACATTTTTTCAAAAATTCATAAATTTTGATCTAGAAGTTAGATTTTTGCAAACAAAATATCGTTGGAAATTTGGTTTTGTGTACTTTCTAGTGGTGTAGGTTTCATTATTAGATCTAACTACTAGAGAAAGTTATTTATGTTTAGCCAGATCTCCCATTTGGACTTCTGAGCTCATAACCTTTTGTCTGTTTATCCAATTTTCATTATTCTTGCAGCATTGTAAAGGTATTGAAGAGATCTAAAATTATATCTAAGAATTTTTTCAAAATCCAAACCAAAGAATCTTTTATTTAGATTTGTGCATATTTGCATTCTAGTTGATAACTTGAACATACTGACACTTGGAGAAGTTTTATCCTTTTGGGAAGACTTCATTTTCAGTCTAGATCATATTGAGAAAATGTAATTTTAGATTGAGGATCTCATTCTGATACATCAATTGTTGTAATTTTCCATCTTTGATCTACCTTGGCATTGAAAACTCTAGAAAGCAATTTTGGCATTGCATTTTAATTGTACTACATATAAAGTGCCAAATCATATTTTTGGGGGGACTCTTAATTGAGTGATTTGGGGGGTCTCTTGGTATGTTCTTTTGATCTTTTTTCTTGTGTTCTTCTTTTCCATGGATCATTCTAAGGTTCCTTTTCCAACATCATACAACTATTCAAATTGGCATCAACATGTATGGAGTGCTCTAATGACTCAAGGTCGCTCTCTATATGTTGAGAATAAGGTACCTAAACTTAAAGATGATGAGAAAAAAAAAGGATGATTGAACATAATAAAGCTCTTGGTTGTCTTCGTAGCCTAGTCTCTTAAGATTTATTGTTTCAAATTGAATCATGTAAGGATTCTCATGAAGCTTGGAACAAATTGAAAGCTTTATATAGTACTACATATGAATTTGTAGGCTATCAAATTGATAATGAACTGATGAGCCTTGATCCTAAGAACTTTGACAACATCCAAGCCTACAAATCACTAAGGTCAATGATCTAAGAGAGCAATGCAAAGCATGTGAAATTGATAAGAAGGACATTCAGTTTTTCTATAATACATTGAACAAACTTGATTGTGATTATGTAACTTTTGTTTCTAGTTTCAATACTCATAGGTTGACTATGGGGTCTCATATACTACACCTTCATTTGCAACTTTTTCTGAGATGTTAATTCATGAGCAACAACAGCTTCTATGGGTCTCATAAAGTCATCTAAATCTCAGGCATTGATGTTTAGTCAAGTGAGAGAATCAAAACATTCTAATAAGAAATTAAAGAAATTAAAGAATAAGCCACATTTAGATCAAGAAAAGAATAAATTCTCTTCCATAAATAAATCATCTAAGGAGGAGAGCCTACTTGTTCATATTGCAAGAAGATTGGACATTGATGAATTGAAATGACTTCTTAAAAAGAATCGTATTGATTTACCTTCTAGAATGTCTGATTCAACTTCTTCTTCAAAACAATCTAATAACTTGGACAAAGGTCATGCTGGTACTACTACATCAGGAAGATAAAGACAAGCTCTTTGTGCTTCTACAAATCTTAGATCAGGGAGATGGCTTCTAGATTTAGGAGCATCCCATCATATGGCATCTTCATAGTCTATATTATCTTTTTTTGAGCCTTGTGCTATGTCTCCTATTTTGATGGGAAACAATACATGAGTGTAATTGGGAAGGGATCTATTGATATTGGGGAGGGCACATCACATCCAACAATGATAGATAGTAATAGGTTCATATAGGAATAAATCAATCACATCCAAAATTCCATTATATGAAAATCAATTAAATAAATTTAATATATAATTAGATTATTCAAAGTGTCTTATCCTATGCCCATTATACACTTGATTTCTAGTTTTATATCTTCATTTTAAGATATAAATTTGGTCAATCTAGGGGTTTGATTGGGGAGAACTTGACCCTTATGATCTAACAAAAAAATATTTATAAACACTACTAGTTACTTTGGAGGTATTCTACATGCCAAGAAGGTACATTGCATAATGTCATGACTATATCAATAAAACTAAAACTTAACCAACATATATTTAAAAAAAAATAAAACTATAAATAGCTCTTAGATAAATAAAATAAAATAATCCTTAAATAATTTTGAAGTAAAATTAAAAAACCCTTAAACCTTTAAGTAGACACAATAACTTAAGATATGTATATTTGAGTATTTTTGTGATAGATGCATTTAAGATAATTATACTAGTATTTACAAGCACTCAAATATCATAGATAAAAGAAAATAGATTTCAAATTGTAGAAATAAGTAAAGATTAGGTACATGAGCTACAATCCCTTTTTTGTACTCATAATTCTATAGATACACATTCAAACTAAGAATATATATATAGATTCATTTGAATTGTCTAAATGAACATAAAACATTATCAAATCACTTTATAATACCTATTTAAATATTTCTCCATCATAATTTAACTAAATGTTATTTTAACTTTAATTTAATATTTTATTTATTTAACTACAACAACAATCAACTTCAACAACTAATTTAAATTAATTATTTATAATTTTATTAAAATCCAACCTTAAAATCAAATTATTTAAACAATATTTTAATGATAATATCTAACAAATTAATGATTTGTAATTGAGTTATCTTTAACATGGGCAAAGCTTTTTGTTTTACTTCACTAGTCACTTTCATGTAGTATGACTTCTAGGTAGATCTTCCCACCTGGCCCTTTAAGGATTAATAACAGTTTAATAAGCTATAAAATTATGAGTGATCACCAGGGGGATGATAAGTGTAAAGCATAAGCATGAGAATGGACCCATGGGAATCTCCCTAGAGATCAATTACCAACTTTCAACATGGAAAGGAAACTCTCTTTATTTTCATTGACCATGTAAAGCACAGCTGGACAGAAGCATACTACCTACCAGCTCTAGAAACAATGGAAAGAGTTGTTTTTTAAATTTGGAAAATTTAAAGTTTTGAATTAAAATCAATATTTATAAATTTTAATTGATCATTTAATTGTTTAAGATTATATTATACTTTTTCATTATCTCATGTATACGGCAAATTTATGCACCGTGAGGAAATTCACTGTCACGATAAATTCATCACAAATAAAATTCACGACCAACAATTCCCTGTGAGAACAAATTCACCACAAATAAAATTCACGGCCCCAAAAATTAATCAAATTAATTTTCTTAGAACCTTATCTCATATATCATGATTTAAATTTTTTGAAATAAGGTTAAATCAAATTCAACCTCTGAGTAACTTTGAAGAACTGGTTTCCCTACTTGGTGATGGAGTTGAAAATACAGTGTACATTTCTGAACAAATTAATAAAAAATTCATAACAGAATGAAATCCTACTTAATTGAAAAAACATCATAATAAAGATTTCATAGATAAAAAATCTACATGGAAATAAATTCTGGCTCAGAGCTGTCAGTACCCATTTGGTATTTCTATGCTGAGCCAGCACATGAAAGAAACCAAATAGAGAGTTCCTCTGCTACAATGGAAACAAATTGATTTCCAGCACTACATAAATTTCTTGCAGGGTGGAAGAGGATGTCCACAGAGACAATCATTGTGAAGAAAAGCATTAGCCTTAAACAAAATCAATGGCTTCCCCTGAGGAATCTCACCGCACAGATGATTATTCTTCAGCGCCAAATGCCTCACATATTTGAGGCCCAACATCTGCTCAGGAATTTTCCCCTTCAATTCATTCCTTGACAAATCCAGCCACCGCAACTCCTTCAGTGCGCCCACAGTTCCTGGTATTTTGCCCACCAGCCGGTTGCTTGACAAATCGAGCCGTACGATCTTCTTTAGCATTGCGATCGACGGTGGAATGATGCCCCACAGCTGGTTGCCAGACAAATCGAGCCACTGGATGTTGCTTTCACCTCTGATCTCCGGTAGCCGCCCCCTGATCCGGTTGTTCGCCAGGCTTACGAACTTCAACTCTGAGAACTTGTTCAGTATCCCGTCTACAGTGCCGTAGACTTCATTGGAATGCAGATCGAGCTTGGAAATTGTGTCAGGTAAAGATAGCGTAAAGAGATTCGTACTTAGGCTGTTGTTGGCGAGAGAGAGTATTTCCAGACCGCTTATGTTGCTGAAAATGTGCGTCATGTCGCCTGTGAGATAATTGTGGGAGAGATCCAGGGAGCTAAGCAGTGCAGGGGGCTTCCACATTTCCAGCGGCTGGCGGATACCGCAGTCGGCCAGATGCAGGCTGGTTATGTCCTTTGTGCTTAACCAGTCAGGAATTCTGCCTAAATGGAGACCATTGTAAGAAAGGTCTAGGGTGAGCAAAGAGGAGGCTTTTCTTAGGGTTATTGGAAGCCCACCGGATAAAAGGTTTCTGGAGACATTAAAAGACCAGAGCTTAGACAAGCGGCTGAAAGACTCTGGAACAGGGCCGCTCAGCATATTATGGCTGAGCGACAGAGTGTTCAGAGATGGAGATAATATGTTAGGAATGGGGCCAGTTAGTCTGTTCTGAGCAAGATTCAGGTCCAGTAAAGCAGGCAGCCCGCTAATGCTGGCGGGAATTTCACCACTAAAATAATTTCTCGACAGGTCAAGATAAGTTAGCTTACTAAAATAGCCTATGAAAGCTGGCAAGGGGCCGTACATAAGATTATTGTTAATATCCAGATTCTCCAGAGCTCGGAGCTTGCTCATGGCGGCGGGAAGGTTACCGGTTAACCGATTACTCCCCAAATTTAGCTGAACCAGCGTCTTTAGGTTCCCCAGCTCGGCGGGAACGCGGCCGTTGAGTCGGTTACCCGCCAGAGACAGTGCACGGAGACTGCCGAGTTGCCCGAGCTCCGCGGGAATCGAACCCTGGACCTGGCTGTTCTCGATGTAAAGCTGAGTTAATTTAGAGAGCCCTGAAATAGCCACTGGAATGGTGCCGCTAATGTACTTCATATCGCCTATGATGAGCACCTCCAGAAATTTCAGATTTCCTGGTGAGGAGGGAGGACAAATTCTCGGTTCCCCTGCATGAATGTCAACTGTCACAAACCTAAGTGCTCTGTTCTTGGTAATACGAGCCCCATAATTCCTTCCAGTCTTTGCAGCCCATATCTCTACGGCCTCTCTCCCAGGCCTCCTGGTGCAGGGGCTCTGGTTCTAGTGGATCCACAAGATTTCAAAATTCCCAGCAGGTCTCGATTCTCTTAATCTCAGGCAGAGCCTCTTGTCATTTGCAGAGCACGCACCGGTCTCCCATTCAAACTGAAGAAAAACGATGCAATTGCCATGAAAAAAATTGAAGCCAATGCTCCATTTCTGTTAAGCATTGCCATTGCAGACTATCTCAAGAGAAGCCAAAAAATAATTAAATGTAGCAATCTGAGTGGAATTTCAATGATGCTGTTGCATATTATATACAGCAATTTGATTGATGTGTGGGTCGCGGAATCAGGGGGACTATCAAGATCGTTGAAATCATAGAAATTTGTGAAAGGACGGCAATCACATGTCGACGATTGCGAGCGCCTACGTTTTAGTATACACACTCGTGGTGATCCGATTAGACTTGATTCTGCGTCGTTTCTGCTAAACTGTCTTCGAATTCACTGTATAAATATGAAATTCAAGCCGAGAAATCCGTTTGCCGTCTCATGACTGAGAATTTCAGTTATCGCTAATGTCGGCTAAAGCGTTAATTTGCCTTTGTATTTTAATTAAGGCTCGTGAAACTCAGACAGATTTGTATTTGGAGGGACCCACGTTAGACAAAAACAAAAGATAACTAAGTACCGTTAAAGCCAGATTACGCGTTGCTCTGGTCTCGGATGTTAGCTTATTATGATTGGTCCCACACCTAAAAAAAGTTTTTTCAATAAAGTGGTTGAGCCAAATTATTAAAGTTTATACAATAATGTTTTGTTTCTTAATATTTAATAAGTAGATAAGTAACAATTAGCGTAAAGGACGCATTACTGCCTATTTTCTTAAAGCTCCATTAATTAGGTTTTTTTTTTCGGACTTGGTGCTTCGACCTTTGCCGAACTTTTAGTTAGTCATTTTATTAAATTAAAGTTCCAGGTTAAGATACTTATCTAGTATATACTGACACGTCATCGAGTTCCAAAAATAATTTTGATTTTATGTGGATATTTAATATATTTTTTCTATAATGAGAAGGAAAGTAAATATTTTTCAAATAAATAATCAATGTGAATCATGTTTTATTTATTAAAGAGTTATCTTATTTATTTAAAGAGTTTTTTTATTTTACTTTATATTTATTGTTTTTTAATCTATATTGTTTACTTTATTTGTATAAAAAGTTATTTTTACTTATTAAGAATTATTTTATCTATATATTTTGGTTGTGTTTTATTTATTTTTTTATGTAAATTAAAATCACAACACAACATTCTATTGATACTATTATTTAATTACTCTCAACATAAGTAATGTAAATTGTATTATTAGATTTTTAGATAAACATGATATTTTATTCATA
>VDFB02009121.1:0-17768 GCA_007258455.2 Sequoia sempervirens | reverse complement strand
ACATTAAAAATTACCTGATAGAAGGTGGAAAAATGAAATAACACCTGACACATAAGACTTAGTATGATGGGACCAATGCAATAGATTTATAACCAAATATTCTTCAAACAGTAAAGAATATCACAACTAACAACTGACTCTGACTGTATCAGATCTTGAACTTAGAGACTTTGGACTTAGCTAGTCCCCAGCAGAGTTGCCAATTTGTTGGTTATTTTTTTAGAACCAAATTGATCTCCATAAATACCTATGGACTTTTTCGTTTCCAATTATCATTATTTCCAAAGGGATTGGCCAACAAATGAATAGAAGTTGCACGACTTCTATTCCTACTCTTTGGGCTCTATGAAACCCGGGAGGGTGTTCCTACAATGTATACTCAAACACTTCACACAATTACAATAAAATACATCACCAATAATAGATATCTCTCATAAAACCATTCAATAATATGCATCAAATAAGTTGGAAGCTTATTTATCAATGTCATATATATTGTGCATGAGAGAAAGAAAATTTAACACAAAACAACAACAATAGTACCCCTTTGAGATTTTTGATTTAAAGATTGAGTAGCTAATGAATCAACACTAAAAATGAACCACAAATACTCTGCGTGAATCAGTGCCTTTATCCCAAGCATGGAGTCAATATCATTCTATGTGACCTAATTATAATTTAAACAATAGCACCTATAATCTCAAGAAATCTTGCATTACAACATTTCCCTGTGACGTTCATGATTATTACTACTTACAAATATCCTAGCACTCAGTCCTTATAAGTCATTAATCTCACACAAGCACTTACATCAATTCATTAAATCAATAAGAAAGCATGAAACTAAACATCCATCAGGTAATGATAGAGACAAATGAAAGAAATCCTCAATTACTTTCACTCATAACTCATAATATGCATACAAGGAGAGATAGTAGCCATGAAACTGGTATTACTCTGTATTATAAATGCTATATCATTATCATATTTACATGCATAAGTATGAACTCCAAAAGAAACTTAGGACAAAAAATCTAAAACTTGCTTTATATTGTTTTTGACAACTTCACAATATTAACTCAAAAAATTTCAACTCTCATGCTTCTGGCCCTAAATTCCTTCTTATAGAGATGAAGGAGCAAACAAGCTTCAGGCAAGATAGCACACATGTCATGATTTCATTGGACCGCTTGTAACAATATTCCATTTTTAGTTACACTTGAGTCTTCAAGTGGAGCAAATAAACATGAGGAAAAATTGACCTCAATTCTTTGTAGAAAATAGGTCCCACCTAAAAAAAATCATTAGTTTGTTAAAAAAAATTTAAAATATTCTCCATGTGCTAAAAAATGCCATGGGAGAATAAAAAACAACAAAACTTACGAAGCAAGACAAGGAAAGCAGACAAAAGATCAAAATTCATTAATCCACATTAGCACCACATGCTATTCATTTGAATTTGGGGAGAGAATAATATTCTACCATGTTATACCAAAAGTATAATTTGTGTTGTATTCGGGCTATGTATTATTCTTCTCCTGTCCATTATTCTTCTCATTCACTAATTCCTACACAGATTCATTCTGTGTATTTATCCAACCAAGTGTTGTATTCCTCCTCAGTGGGCCATTTTACATTAAATAAATCTTGCACCTTAGTAATGTACTAAGAATACCTGGTATCAATTAAAATCCTGGCTTCTTTAACAAATATGTCCATCTTTGATTCAATTTCCACCATTGTGTCAATATTTGAATTGAGAAAAATATAGTTAGTGACACTCAAGGTCATCATAGCTACTCCAAGAATTCCTCCCAAATATTTCTTCCAAGTGTCAAATGGATGAAATTCACCTTTTGGACTCAATATCCAAGGCATACCACTTTCCTCCATCTCCTTGAATACCTTCAACTTACTCTGGAGTTGTATACCTAATTTTCCATGGAAAGTAGTTATCTCATTTATTGAGTAAATGGTTTGCAAAATTTCAGGAATATTGGTAGGTGCCTTAGGGTCCTCATTCATCTTTAGCATCATTTCTTTCAAAGCATTTACCCTAGTAATCCAATTATTCCATTCATTCCTAAATTCCTCCTGTACTTGCAGATACTTTTTATTTGCCTCATGAATATTCTTATATGTGGCCCAAACATCATTAGCCTTGTGGACCAACTTGGTCATCCTCTACTTCAGCACATCCTCAAATTTTTCATTTGCCACCTTGACTATTTCAAGTTTGGCCTGCTTGACATTTTCTTTCTCAACAACAAATTTTCCTTTCAAATCATCAATTTACAAGGCCAAGGTCTCCCTATCGTGTGTAGACGTATCAAATGAAGAAGAAGAAGATGGCTGAGTTATTGTCTTTTGAGCAGCTTGAATAGTGGCTCTTATTTTATTCAGCTCATTCAAGGCCTTATTATACTCTTTAACCAAAGATTCATATTTCTTATAAGAAATGTGTTGTATCCACACTAAGGATTGTAGCATATGCAGTTAACTCAGATGCCTGGATAGGAGTGTTGGAATCAAGGAACACTGAGAGGGGGGGTGAATCAATTTTCTGCAATTCTTAACTTTATTAATTTGATTATTCAAGCACTTATAACATTCAACCAAAAGGAATATGCATGAACATAAAACAAACAACCATAACACAAGGATTTTTTACATGGAAACCCTGTTAGGGGAAAAACTACGGTGGAGGTCAATCCACAATTTGAGTACTCAATATAAGTATTTTACAAATGGAGAATGCCCATGCATTCAGGCACACTACCTAGAGCTCACTACTCAAAAATAGGAAGGCTCACTACCTTACAAAATATTTGGATTACATCTAAAGAGATGAACTGAGAAAGTAGCATCTACAAATGCTTGATTACAATTTCGGTGAGGCTCATAGATCAAATTCTGGACCTTCTATCCGATTCTGCATTTCTGCTTTGTTCTACTTCAATTAGCTTCACAAAATCCTCTTCTACACAAGTGAAACTATGCATAATCTCTCAACTACCCTTCTGATGTTTGCAACATACATCAAAATCACTTTTTACACACACCAAAATGACAAAATCAATTGCTTATATATATTAGCAACTAAGGATTTAATTGCTATATGTCAGCTTCAATAAAATAGAAAATATTTACCAACTGTCGGCTCAAATCATGAATAATATTTAATGCACACCCACCAAAGTTGACCACAACATAGTGAGGACCCAAAACAAAATCTCCAACATGAAATACTCCAAACAATTTCTCCTTGAACATCCGCAACATGCCACATTCACTTAGTTGGCCTTCTAGCACCGTTAAACAAAAAATTGATCAACTGGATCTCCTAACTCATACACCAATTGATGCGATGGCACAAAAAATGAGAATAAGATATTCTAGATACCCAATGACCTTCCCTGAGATCCACAACCCAAACTAATAAACGGTAATGCAAATGGATTGATAGATTCAACTTCAGTCGGATACCCTGTTCTTCACTCTATCTCCCAGTATGGACATATACTAAAGTGTGGACTAGATCAATGACTTAGATTACCATCAATGACAACACCATAAGCCATATGCCAACAAGGAGTTATGCCAATATATCTTCTAACCACTAGTGAACCAATAACTTCTTCAATAGGCCTAACAACTTCATGTTTACTAGTATTAGGTGCCATAGACCAAATTGTAAGAGTATGCAACTTTGGACTATATCTAGAACCAAATACTTTATCCTCAAATTGGTCTTTAGATATCAAAGCTTGAGGATCTATCCTAACTGCATCATATGTTGTGGAAGCAGTGATAGTACATCATGGTAACAACATGATTCCACTATCCTTGACAATTTTCCAAGCCTTAGTGGGAGTACTAGCTACAATTTCAGCCCCAATTTTATCTTCCTCTGCTTTCTCAGCTTCCTCTTGATGAGAAGGTTCAACATTAGCTTGAGCTGATTCAAGTCTCTCTTTTATCTCCTTACTCCACTATTGAATCATAACTCCTGAAATTCCTTGGTCTGCACAAATTTATCATTAGCCATAAATTCATCACACTCCCTAATCTTGGGATCATCATCATTTTCTTTGTCATATTTCCATTTGACAATCCTATCAAGAGGAACATCTGAACAATGAGTTTCTTCAATATGAAGAGGGGGAAATTTTTTCTCCACCTCTTCATTTCCTGGCACATGTTCTACCATTTTTTCTTCCCTGACTTCTTGAACATCTAGAGGCTGCTCTAGGATGTCCATAGCCTGTTGTTGTTGTTCTAGGAGAACTTGTGCTTTTTCAACAACCTCCTTTACCTTCACCTTAAACTCCCTAGACTGATAATCCCTTAACATAGTGAAGGCTCTTTCCAAGGGGTTTGCAATTACACTGTATGGACTTATGTAAAAGGCATCCCTTTTCATGATTTTTTCCTCAATATTCATTATAGTTGTCCATTCTCTTTTCCTAGTCATGACAGCCTCATCACTTATCATATTTCTTAGCACATCATCCCTATATAAGAATTCATGATGTATGATACCTAAGATTTTTTATCTTCTTCTTCCTGCCACAAACCCCTCTGGATCAAAAACTCTAATCTCATCAACAAGAATTCTAAGATTATTTACCATAATTCCAAGCTTTTCATACCCCTCGGGGGCAGTGATTATGAAATAAGTAAAAGAAAATTAGGGATGTATCACAGTTCCTTTTCTTCCCTTTCTAAACATTTCATAATCCATCACATCAATTTGCTACATGAGCTCCATGAAAGCCAATTTGTCTGAAACATACAAGGGTAGAAAATGAGGTGCCACCTTAGCTCCATAGGCCTTGATCAAAGTATATTTAGAATGTAGAAACCAATCTTCCCAATTATGTGTGGCCTTAGAACTTGGTACATCTTTTGGACACATAATATTTTTGATCTCCAGAGAAAGTCTGAACATAGGTGCTACACCCAATGACTCTAAGATACCATATCTTACAACATTAGCAAACAAGATGTAAATGGAATTGGATCAATCCTGATCCCAAATGTATGTCCACATTTGTACAGGTAGAACATTACTCTCACTATCCCTAAGCTTCAAATTTAATTTCCTTTTCCATTCATAATCACCTTCCCATAAGAGCATATGCCTCAACAAAGAGTAATGGGGAAAACACAAAGGGAGCACCTCCTTTTTCAGATTGAGAAAATGCTCATGTATCCGTTCAACAACAAAGTTAGCATAATCAAAACTAGTGTTTTGATTATGACCTTGTATATCCACCACCATCACCAATAAATTGGGAGCTATCCTAACCTCAAAGTCTCAAGCCAGTATTTGAATTAAGCAATAATAAGTGTTTTAGAAATAATTTTCAAACTCCTCACACTCAAAAGGCTCAAAATCCTTCGCAGTGAATCTCTCCCTGCTCCTTCTGTGTAGCATAAGTAGTGTTTCTTTGTATGAAAATTTTATCCTCTCATACTCATCATACAATTTAGCACGTCTGAACTTTGTAGCATAATTGGGATTTAACCCAAATACATATATCATCTTATCCTTTGTTACCTCCAGAATTAGATCACCATTTTCACTTCTGATTGTCCTGTCAGTAGGGTTATAGTGCCTTGCCAGCTCCATCATTAAATCCACTTCTACAAACACATTTGGGACCACCAACTTTCCAAGGTTCAACCCCCATAAATAACATGCGGGCTTGCTAGAATTCTGCCTATTGAAAGCATACATGAACAATTGCCATCCACTCTAAGATTTGGGTTTTTCACCAATTTCACCAACACTATCAATCAACCTAGTGGTCACGACAACTTGACTTGTGGGCCTTTTACCAATTCGTGACCCTCCTTATTTGACACCTCTAGAGACCTCTTGCATAAATTTTTTCATTTCTTTCTTTGCACTTCTGGACCTAGTGGACGTTGTAAGAGTACTTGGTGAAGGGTTGGACACTACCATTGGCATAGACTTACCTTTAGCTAAAGTATCCAGAGTCTTAAGTCTTTTAAACCTCTTCTATTTTGGTCTCCTTTCTAGTCTAACACTAGATTCACTAGGCTCTGGGTCACTTATGTTTGCAATGCAAATGGAACTACAGTTTACAATTTCTTACAACCAAATGAAACCCTTCACTATTATGATAGGACAAAGCACTACTATTGAATAGGACACTTTTCCTCAAAATTTATATAGTGCTCAATCACTAAATTGAAATTACTAGTAATGAACAAATAGAAAATTCCCCCAATTTCCTATAAACTCTCTAAGGAATTCACCTCACTACTTCAATTAGAAGGAAATATCAACTTCGCTTACTCGGGTGAAAATTATGTCACTTTGGTTATTGGTATCTTCTGGAGCTTGCCCCACAATTTCCTCAGCTTGTGGTATCCTTTTTGCTAGCCAATGAATTTAAATGCACAATCAACTAGATATCTACTTTCTATTATGGCCAAGAGAGAGGTGTGCCACCATTAATACTTTATAGTAAGCTCACACAAGCGAACTAACAATTAGTTGTTCAAGTTTAAACCCTAATTGTTGATCTTTCAGCTTTAAAACTATATCAATGGTCATCAATTCATCTCGACACCTTCCTCTTTGCTTTATACAAAGTCCTTAGGATTTCTCCCCGTTGTCTCTTCATGTAGTAGTTGTCGTTTATCATTGATTTACTTCACCTTTTCCTAGCTTCATCAGTGATGCAAGTGTTTTATGCGATGAAATCTCAGCCCTTGGATCTGTGGCCCATTTCCTGATCATGTTCATTTTCATCGCTCCTTGCTGATCCAACTTTGCACCTTGGCTCCTATCAATGATGAGAGATATAGTGAAAGCATCATATTTGGACATGTACACCAGCATGAAAAATGGATGGAACAAAAGGTATCGCAAATAAGATGTACCCATATTAGTGAAAGAAACCTTTTAAAATAAGGAACTTTATCACTCATCATTAATCAAAACTTAGGCTTTGAAATGGATTAGTGATAAATGATAAAATTTCAGGCCATCACTCATTGCTAATCCTCCTCATAAGATTTGCAAGCAATTAGCAATGAGAGATCATCATAATGTCATTACCTATCGCATATCGCTAATCAGGAACTTATTGCTCAAAACAAATCCGCGAGAAGCGATGCAATGGAACATTGTCTCCTCGCTCATCGCTGATTTGAAAAATCATTTCATTACATATGCACTGTCGTGATGAAAATAAGATCATAAGGTCGGAGGCATATTAGCTCATCGCTATTACAATATGGAGATTAGAAACCATTAGCGATAAGTGATCCCTCAATAATACCTAAGAACCTCGCTCGCCAAAGCTAATTTAGATTAAAAGTTCAATAGCTATTCATGGTGGCGATGCTCGAAGGGATACCACCTCATCACTCATCGTTAATTTAGAACATACACTTCAAAAATGATTGGCGGTGGTGATAAAAAGAAATAAAAGGCATTGAACTTAAGAATTGAAATTCTTTAGAGCACATGCTCATAAGTTGTTTTTTAATGGAGGGACTCCCCTAAGATGATAGGACATAAAGGAATTAAGGATGCCTAAGCCATAATATTTAAAATTCTGGATCTAGGATAGAGAACCAATTACGAGGAAAATAATGATAGGCGTAAAAATTTTAAAAATTAATTTGGCGATTCTAGAATAGGGAGTCAACAACAAAATAGAACATTACAAGCATGAAATGAATTCTAAACCCTCATATATACCAGTCCTTCATTCAAAAGTATGAGGGTTCGGATGGAACATTGATGTGTAGGTTCCATCAAGGATGAAAATCTTGAGAATTAACACATTTTTTGTTGAAAATTCTATAGTTTTCAAATTTTTGTGTCTCTGAGGAAAGAACAGCTACAAAATTCAAATAGTGCCACTATCAATCCAGCATCTCTATTTAGCGATGCTCTCTATGCTCCAAACCATGACACTTCATTCATTTTCACTTAGGCCTGATCAACCAAACTCCAAAGTGCACTGCTAGGAGAAACATAGATGCAACAATGATGCAATCGTGGCCTCTATTTCTCCTTGGGAAGCGGCGCTGAATTTCACAGTGTTGTTGGACCTCTTCAAAATGTGATGATTTTGCAGATTGCGCAACTCGGGTGGGGTAAAAGTCAAATTTTTAGTTTTAATTCAACATGTGCTTTTTTATTTTTATCACCTTTTCCTTCTAACTTGTTTGTGGCTATGTTTTTATTAGTTTAACCAGTTTTGTAGGTTCAAGTGATCAAGAGGAAGGAAATGAAGACAATTCTTCTTATGGAATTATCCTATTATTGTATCAAGTGTTTTTAAGCACTTTGGGGAGAAATTATAATCCCATTCTTAAGGCTTTGTTCTCTTCAAGTTTTTAGGACTCAAAATAAATTTCATTTGGGCTTAAAAAGAACAATCAAAGGGATTAAAAATAACTTTACAAACTTACTAGAGTTGGTTTTGGATCTAAAAATTGAACAAGAAAACTTCACACTTCATCTTGGTGCTTAAAAATAATCCATTATTTCTTTTGGAGTTAAAATGAACATGTGTATTTTGTCTTTTGTAATCTCTTTTACAAAGTAATATCATTTAAAAGGTGTATGCAATTCTCTCATGCTTCACGACAATCTTGAGAATCAAAAGTATTTTGGTGATATTAAGTTGTATAAAAGATTGCCTCCGCACTTGATTTGGGCTCTTAAAATTGAACAAAATCTTGCTAGTGTGAGTTAGGTATATCTCGTGTGTTCTCTCTTTGTTCATGCAAACAAAGATTAATCAAACTATGGATGTGTGTGCTTACTTTTTTTTACCTTTAGAGGGGCTTTCCTAAGAGATGCATATGAAAAGAGAACTCGAAGGTGACTCCAACCAGTTTTTCACTCAGGTCGATATAGAAATGGATAAGACTAAATTGTCAAGTATGTAGGCCTTAGCCGTACAGTGTCTTTCAAAATGGGGTACTACCTTAAAAATTATAAGTTCCCCTAGTAGGATTGATTAAATCCTTTAGTGGCTTGTTGGACTCTCGTAAGGTGCCATGTCCCCGATTACCCAGACTAAGAACCAATTTGTGTAGAAGCCAAAATCCCTTTCTATTTGTTGGTGCAAGAGGTCCGAACTTTGAAGCCACCCCAAATTTTTGTGGTTCTTTGTAGAGATGAGAAGTTCGTCATGGGAGATTCATGAGAACTGAAACTTAGCTAGCCCAAGAAGTATGTGTCATGGATGGGAGCCAATGTGTTCAAGCTTCTAGTCATCTGCTTTGAATAAGCACAACTAGATTTATCCAAGTGGGGATTCAACAAATATTGTCTCTTTCTATCCTAGGGTTGTGCATCATTTTGGAATCAAAGCACTTTGTTTGGATCTAAAACATTGGAAAACAAACATTCAACCATGATCATCAAACTTCAAACCCTTTAGAGGAAGCAAATACTTTTGAGAAAATCCAAGTGCTATTATTGCTTGCCTTAGAGTTCCATCCGTGGAGGCTTCTAAGGTGAATTTGCATCTCAATTTTCTCTCACTAAAGTCAACATTAAGGGAACATGCCTTGATTTCAGATTTCAACATAATGGACCTTGTGGGATGAGAATAAGTGGGACATTAGACATTTAGTTTGAAAAGCTAAGGAAAGAAAGTGTTTGTGGTAAAAAGATCTCATTAAGCAAAGATAAGAAACAAGTGGACCCCACATATGTGCTCTTTCAAATGATTTCCTGAAAGATAAAAATCTGAAAACCAAAGTCCAAAGGTCTTAGTCAAAAATCTCTCAAGAAATGTTTGTCTATGCTTTACAAATTTAGAGAAAGATTGGTCTTCAACTTTTACAAACGTGCATCAAAGAACAATCCCAATTTGTATTCATTTTACTATTGTCAAAATCCAATACTTTTTCAAAGGTTTGAGTATCTCACATAGGAAATATAGCATGTTCTTCAACACCTAGGTCTAGTAAACAAAACTCTCTCTAAATCTTTTAGGATCAAAATCAACACTCTCATCCATCCTCAAACATCAATCGAAATCCATCTCACAAACAACTCTTGGAAATATTGAAAAAATCCATCATATTAGACTTTGGGAAAATCCTCTTGAAATAAAATCAAAATCATCTTGTTTAGCTAATTGTGCGTGGATGCATCCTTCTTTATACACTTAGTTAAATTATCATCTTGTAGACAAATTTATTCCAAGAAAATATCTAATCCAAAATCAAAATCAAATCAAATCCAAACCAAATCAAAATCCAAAATCCAAAATCAAAATCCAACATCAAAATCCAAAAGTCCTAAAGTCTAGTATCTCCTTCAAGGTTGATTAAGAGTTCAATCATTCACAATCACCCATATTTCATTTTCTCATCACCACCCTTTGATCCTTAACATCTTAGAATTTATTTTTTGTACCTAAAATTTAGATCAATCCAAGGAGTTAGAGGTTCACCTCCCACATTATTTAAATTTGATCCTCATTTTATGGTCCAAACTAGATCTCAACACAAGAAGAACATGGAAATGAACAAAGAAACATTCACTTCAAGTGAATTGAGTCAAACCACACCCGAAATCAATCCCATTGGGTCTAGCAATCCCACACTCAATCTTCCTCCACTTCCACAAGATCCTCAAGAAGAAGGTGGCCAAGTGGAGGACATCACCAACAATGTTCTAGGGATGACTCAAGATGAAACCATAGAAATGTTCTAAAATACCGAGACTCAAAAAATTGTCAATGCCATGATGAAACTTAATCCCTCACAATACATGCTAGAATTGGAAAAATAAGGGGCTAAACTCCCTTCCGACTATGATGTAAGAAATATTGTGGAGAAACCTCTTCGGATTATGCCACCGATCTCATTCACACCCTCCTTTCAAAGCATCACTCAAACCATCTCACAAATCACATCATCCATTGCTCCAAATCAGCCAATTGTCAACAAGGGGAATTCATTACTTCATGCTCATCAAACACACCCCCTTGTAAACAACTAAGACTTCGATGAAAACACCATCTTGGGTCAATCTATTCCTCAAAATATACTACACCCATACATTTTTCTCATCTTTCATGACCCCACCAACCCATCCTCTTTCAACGCAACACCAACATACCCTATTAACACACAAATCTCTCTCCCCATGATATCACAAGGAGAAGGATGACTATTTCGACAAGGGGGAATCTTTGATCCCTCATTATCATCATTTCCTCAAGGGAACACAACACCCATCTTCCCACCATTTCCATCTCTACCATTAACATCCACACCACTCCTCAATTTAGGGCAACCCCCTTTATCAACTAATCAACAAAATCAAAACAATCCCCCAATCGTAAATCAAACCATCATACCAAATCCTTCGATCATGCCATCAATATCGCAACAATAGGTGGCAACAATCCAAACAACACAAGCAATCAACACATCATCTACAATACCCAAAATACCTCAAAATGTGGTCTCCTAAGGACCTACCATATCAATTGTGCCATCTACTACGCAAATCAATACAACATCTCACACCATTCCAAATCTGCCACCACCACTACTAGGACCAAACGTGACAAACCAATATAGCATCACATTACAAGCAACTCATCAATCCTACCAAAAGGCACTTCAACAGTTTCAAGCTCAACAAGCATAAAAAACCATGCAAGTTTCTCAACAAGTACAAGACACCAAGTTGCACAACAAGCACAACAAGCAACCCAAGCTCAAGCTTTATTACAACAAGAAGAAGCCACCCAAGCTACACAATTAGCACAAGAAGCTCAAGCTGCACAAGTTGCACAAGCTACATAGGCTGCCCAAGCTACACAAGCCACCCAACAAGCTCAAGCACAATCACAAGCCCAATATCTAGCCCAATAAGCTCAAGCACAAGCACAATACCAAGCAGCTCAACAACAAGCATATCAACAAGCCCTACAATAATACCAAGCATAACAAGAAGCAGCCCAACTATCAGCCCAACAACAAGCATTATTAGCACAACAGTAGCAAGACCAACAACAAGAATTTTTGGCATAGCAATAGAAAGACCAACAAAAAGCATTATTGGCACAACAATTACAGGCATATCAACAAACATTGATCACACAACAAAGCTTGCAAAAAACTCCCATCAACATACCCAACACTCCACCCGTCACTCAAACAATTCAACCACCTCAAAACATGTTCACTCCACCTCCTGATCTGCAAAATGATGTAACAACATATCAAATTTCTCTCATAGCAAGTGTTAGACCTTCAATTAGGGAAAACAATGAAAACACCAAGTAATGTGTGCCCCTATCCATTCGATAGGAGCCTTGTGATGGTACCATTCCCAAAAGGGTTTGACATCCCTAAATTCGACAAATATCATGGGACGGGAAACCTTGAAGATCACATTAGGGAATTCCAAGTACATTGCATGGAGGTTGTATACGATGATGCATATCTAATGTGACTATTCCCTCAGAGTTTGGATGGACCCACCATGGAATGGTTCTCTCACCTTCCTCCTGGAATCAAAAAGTTCCAAGAAATCCTACATTCATTCATAAAAAACTACGCATTCAACATTGGTATGGATGTGAGTCTAGAGGAACTATGTACACTCAAACAAGCCAGGGGGAAACATATGCATCCTTGCAACAATGGCGATCCAAGGCCAACAAGAGCAAGTGGGCCATGCCAGAGGAACAACAAATATACACCATCATTTCCAATCTTGAGAAAAAAATTTCCTTCCATATAAAGATGCAATGTATCACCACATATGACCATTTGATCCCCAAGGTGCTCAACATCAAAAGAGCCCTTATTGCACAAGGGGGGACACCCACATATCAAGAATATCAAGACAATCACCCATCCACCAGTTACAACGAGAAACCTTGCACATGGGCGAAGAAAAAAAATGTCACTAATGATGGTGTGGTTGATGCCAAGGTCATAATTAGTGCTCCAAAGTAAAACATCCAATAATACCAACAACCACAAGGAAACAATAAAAACAACACCCAAGCCAACATGGTATCACAATAACCACCCAACAATCAAGTCAACAATCTAAATAATAAAGGGCAACCATCCTCACGAAACAAATATCACCCCAAGTGAAAATACACTACCCTTCGGGAATCAATTCAATCTATCATGAAGAAGTTGGTAAAAGAGAATCTCATCAAAATTCTCATTTATGAGGATTATCAAGAACCCCAAGTGAAACCACCATGGTACAATGAAAATCAGCTTTTTGATTTTCATAAAATCAAGGGAGACATGATGACCAATTGCATGAGACTAAAAAATATGATCCAAGACCTCATTGATGACAAGGTCATAAACGTTCAACAACCAACTAGAAATGAAGACCTTAAAATATACACGAATCTGATGTAGGATCATAACAAAGGAAAAACCATGGAAAGAAAATGTATGGCAATGTTGACCATGTATGCGATCATGTTGTCACATCCTTAGACGAATGGGTCATTGTTGTTAACATCAAGGGAGCCAAAGCCGATTTTGGAGTCACCACACATGGCAGAAAAATTACCATTGTTGGTCATCATAGCCACATAGGGAATCCACCTCAAATCTAAAATCTGCTCCTAATGGTTGCAATTTCTTTGATGAGCTGAAAAGAACCCCCGCTCAGATCTCCATCATGGAGTTATAGAAGATCTTGCCTGCACATAGAAAAATCCTAGAAGAAGCATTGGCTTCATCCACCATCTCAGCAAATCCTGTTGCTGACCAGTTCCAAGCTATGGTCGGACACATCACCACCCCAAATCTCCTAATTTTTTATGATCAGGACTTCCCCACCCAACCATCTCACAATCATGCACTCCATCTCAAAGTCCTCATCCATAAAAACAAAGTGAAACGGGTCTTGGTGGATGGGGGAACAGGTCTAAATATTTGTTCACTCAAACTAATAAAGAATCTGGGATTCTCCAAGGATGTCATTGAAAAGGGTAAGGGTATCACAATCAGAGCATATGATGATCAGGAAAGAGTGTCTCAAGGAACTATTCAACTCCCTATTCAAGTAGGGCCAGCCACCATGGAGACCACATGCTAGGTCCTTGACCTTGATTTACCTTATAATATTCTCTTGGGGCATCCATGGATCCATGAGATGCAAGTAGTTGCATCTACTTTCCATCAATGTGTGAAATTTCCCTATAAAAACCAAGAGGTCATGGTCCATGGCAATCTCGAAATTTTTACTATTGCAAGAACCTAGAATAAAAATACTATAAAATCCCTCAAGTCCTAAAGAATGATGAAGGCCCTACAACTCCATATGTAGAACCAACTACTTTAGCCTCCACTTTTGAGACAAAGACACCTGCCATTCATGATATCTTTGAAATCAAGGTCATTATACAAGACAATGGGTGTGGGGATTATGAAATGAAGAAAAGTGTTTTTGTAATAAGAGAGTTACCTTAATCTCCTAGGTCTCACAGGAAGCACCAACTGATTGAAACATCATCCCAAACCTTCAAAGAAAACCCCTCTAGTTTCAGATGTTGGGGAGACCTAAGTCAAGAAGTGGTAGATGAAAAATACATATCAATTTGTTGTACCAAGATGAAAGGCTCGTGCCTAATCTTCCCATAGATGGTAGCAACAAGGGACTACAAATCATGCTTGGTATGGGCTATAAAAAAAACAAGAAACTTGAGCATAATGACAATGGTCTTCTAGTACCTCTCATTCTTGAGAAGTGTATAAAAAAAAATTCCTCTGATGTACCCCTCCGAAGGTAACCATACTTGGAAAAGGTGCCCCAGTTAGAAAAGTCAAAGCACCCCCTCAATTGGCGGTATCCACAGGTCTGCCCTTATACAACTATACCTTTGACATAACCAATGTGTGCAGTGATGAGGACCCCCTAGCTGACTTACCTATTTTATTTGAGGGTTCTTCCCTTCTCATGATTAGTACCCTATCTTTCAAGTCAAACAACAAAACCCATGAGCTAAACTTAGTCTATCCCCAACTCATCGATTACGACCAATGAGGACAACTAATTTTGGACACATTCAAAAACAATGAGGCACTCTCATAATTCATGGGATTGCAGGATACAATATCATATGGAGATCACAATGTTGGGTTCGACATCATGCTAGACACACATGCTTACTATGGGGAGATGATTGAATCCCTCAGTTGCAAAAGTGAAAATATGAGAATAATCTCTAGGTCTTTGAGTGAAAACCACATTGTGGCACTCTCTAACCCAAAAAAAGAAAAAAATAAATGACACATCCAATGGTGAAAACCTCTCTAAGGTGCCAGAGGATGAGGGATTCAATCTTCCTCTTAGTGTTATTCATCAAGAGAAGTTAGCAGTTTTAGCAGAGAAGTGCAATCCATTCAACCTGGGAATAGAAGAAGCGTCACACATAACCTTGTATGTAGAATCACTTATGACTAAAGAGCAAGAACTCATGGATGCATTTTTAAGAGAAATGAAGATAAACTTTGCATGGACCTATGTGGACATGCCTAGCCTTGATCCATAAGTTGTGGTTCACCACCTAGCTATATATCCCAAAGCAAAGCCAATGAGACAAAAGCTAAGGAAAATGCATCCCTAAATAGCAATGTTGGTCAAAATAGAATTACAAAAGCTCCTAGATGTAGGGTCCATATGACCCATTGATTATCCAGAGTGGGTCTCAAATATTGTACCTATTTCAAATCCCACTAGTGGGCATCCGCATCTACACTCTAATTTTAGAGATTTGAACAAGCAAGTCCCAAGGATGATTTCCTCCCAACATTTGACAAGATTGTGGATATGATAAAGGTGACATGAAATTCTATCACTAATGGATGGATTCTAGGGTTACAATTAGATCATGATAGCTAAGGAAGACTAACACAAAATGGATTTCTACTTGTCCATGGGGGACATATTGCTGGAATATGATACCATCTGGGTTGAAAAATGTAGGATCTACCTATCAAAGGGCCATGACACTAATCTTCCGTGATATGATTCAAAAAACTGTGGAGGATTATGTGGATGACATATTAGCTAAATCAAAGAAACGTCGAGATCACATAGCAACATTAGGCTCCATCTTCGACAAGCTAGAAGAATACAAAGTTAGACTTAATCCAAAGAAGTGTGTCTTTGGGGTACAGTTAGGAAAGCTCCTTGGGTATATAGTGTCTATGAGAGGAGTTGAGATAGATCCTTCCAAATTCAAGGAAATTCTCGAAATGGAGGCACTGAAAACATTGAAACAACTAAAAGCCTTACAAGGGAGACTCCAAATTCATCTAAGGATTCATAGCAATAACTAATATAAGGCTATCCCATATTCTCATCTTACTCCATTATAAAACATATAGATGGATGAGAAATGTACTCTATTCTAAAAATCAAGGAGTACTTCCCTCACACCACTGTACCATGCCACCAATTCCAAGAAAACCCTTGATCTTGTATATACCGGCAACAATAGTAGCCCTTGGCGCTCTCTTGGCACAACATAATGAAAATGGGAAAGATATCTATTTACTACATCAGTAGGACCATGGTGGGACACGAGTTGAATTACACATCCATTGAGAAATCTTGCTTAGCAGTCGTGTTCACAACTCAGAAATTCAGACATTATATGCTAGCACACCAGATCAAACTCATCGCTAAGATAGATCCTCTCAAGTACCTATTGTCCAAAGCAACGCTCATGGGGTGAACAACTAAATGGGTTATGATTCTGATAGAACATGACATTGAGTATGTAGAAAGGAAATCCATTAAAGGACAAGCAATTGCAGATCAATCCAGCAAAAAGAATCATATATTTTGAGAATCCACTTGTATCGTAGTTCCCCACTGAATCCATCTTTAACGAAGTATAATTGGGATCATCGAAAATGTACTTTGATGGATTCTACACACAACACGGGTCAGGAGTTGGAATCTTCTTTATCACACCACAAGGGGATTGCATACCTAAATCATACAAGCTATCATTTCTTTGCACAAATAACATTGCATAATATGAGGCTCTCATCATAGGGCTGAGAATTGTAGTACAATGGCAGATCATGGCATTTAAAGTCTATGGAGATTCACAAGTTATCATCAACCAAGTCAATAACGAATATCAAATGAAGGATGAAAGTTGACCCCATATAAGAAATTGGTGGAAAGCCTCAAAGAGTTCCTCATTGATATCACATTTGAGCAGATACCAAGTGAAAATAATAGGGCGGTGGATGTTAAGGCAACAATTGGATCACTACTAGATATCCCACGCAACATCCCCAAACAAGCATTCCTTGTAGAGTAGCTTCTCATACAAGTATTTGAGGTACCAGAGTCTGAAATTGTGTGTGAAATTATTGGTCTTGGTGATCCTTGGTATCATGATATATACACCTACTTAAGAATATGAGTCTTCCCTGCTAATATAACTACAAACCTCAAAAGAGCATTTGTCAAGAAGTAGTCTTTTTTTGTCATTTTAGGAGATACCCTATACCGTAGGAGCATTGAAGGAACCCTTTTACAATGCCTAAACACTGAGGAAGATTTGACTGCTTTAATCAAGGTACACAATGGCATTTGTGGGTCACATTTGAGTGGTATGACCTTGGCTAAGAAACTACTGAGGACTGGGTACTATTGGCCTACAATGGAAAGGGAAGCTCACGACTATGTTTGAAGTTATTTGTAGTGTCAACGGCATGGGGATCTCATCCAT